>WBMW01001960.1:231923-341193 GCA_013396635.1 Penelope pileata
AAAAAAAAAAACCTTTCAAAATGTTTATCATAGTGCTTGTAGCACCACTGATGCTATAAAGAGCACATATATGAGTGCACAGGACATTTGGAGGATTTCAATAATATTTGCATTAAAAACATAAAAGAGAAAGCTTGAAAAGAAAGGAAGCTATTTGGTGGGGGGAATATAAATTCAAGAAAAAAATATTGGATTTACAGTAATTATAAACAATATAAACAATGCTAAAATAATATGAAGCTATATGCCTTCAACAAACAGCAGCAGGGTGACTTATAACTGAAAGGTATCACTCTTCGTTTTGGGGAGGTTTATAAGCTCAGTTTTTAAAAACAAAACAGTTGTAGCAGTTTCAGGATGATTGGAAATAAAAGTTAACAGTGACTATACTGTTTTAAATTAAGTGACAAATGATTCGTTTGTGGTTGAAATCACAAAAGCAGATGAAAACTACCTGCTGATCACTGAGCTGTTATATGTGAACCACTGCTGTTTCACTGCTCCAAAAGACAGCGCAGTTGTATTGCTCTCACATGCTACAGCCGCTGCTCATCCTCACTGCATTATGGTAGTGCAAAAGCTGTGCAAAACTAAATATACCAAATCAGATGAATGGTGCTACTTTCTTAGTCAGATAGCCAAGGTGAGTACAAAACTCTCACAGTGCTCTTAAAACTCTATGGTCTAAGGAATATGAGGTTTCTCTTATCCAGACACTGAGAGTGTGGGATGAGAAACCCAGGAGTGAGTTCTGTAGAGAGAGGACAGGCATCTGAACCATATCTTTGGATGGGATGTAGCTTTGGTGTGCTGCTGCAATGCTATATCATACAAACCCTGAAGTCCATAATATTCTTACCTGTATTTTGTCTCCTCGCTATCGACAACATCTCTGATCAACAGTAAACAAGGTGCTCCCAAGGAATCACAGAATAATGTTATTTATGTTGGGCCAAAGTGACCTGTAAAACGCTACTTTATCTGTTTGGTAGTAACATAACAGGTGCTGGGGTTTTCCACTGAGCATATATTGCAGTTTTTAAGCACAATATCCATGTTGGGAAAAAAAAAATGCACTGAATCCTACATTGCTAAATTAGGTGACATATAATTAAGACAAAGATGAGAAAAGGTTATTAGCAAAGGATCAAAGTCATTAAATATTAACAAACTAATGATACATAAAAGGTTATATAACCTCTTTAGGGAAAGATATCAGCTCTCCCAAGTTAACAAAGTGATAAATATTTTTAACTTCAAAAATGTTGATGTCTTTATTATCTTTCTTCTATATATTGCACTAAACAAATTCTATTTATTTTACCCAATATTTAACACCCTGTTAATATTTATTTTGCTGACTTCATCACATGCAGCTGTTGAGTGACTATGACTAATAGTGAAGAACAAATACAAATTCTAAGGGGAAAAGGTGGAAATTTTCTGTGATCAACTGCCTTATGTACATAATTAATCAAGTGACAGCTGACATTGATCCAAAGTTGTTAGTCTGCTGAGACAAAATCATTAACAGATATTCTATCTCCTCATAAATTAAAGAGTGTTTAGCATTGTAGGGTATTTACTTGTTTGGCTGTAAATCATTGGCAGTTTGGACAAGCTATCAGTAGGTGATGCATTCTGATTCTAAACTCATGATACTAATCATAGGCATGATGGATTCCAGACAAATGCACAAAGAAGTACTCATTACAACAAGTTTGTATTACATCAGAACTAATGTGAAAAAATTTACAAACCCTGAAACTTTAAGAGTATCATATAATTTGGGGTTTAAGAGGATGAATTTTCATTAGCTTCCTGGGGGGAAAAAAGAAAAAGGACAAGAAATCACTTCTGAAAATCTTCAATATTGTAACCAAAAAGAAAGAGAAAGAGATCAGCAAAACAACATCAAAATGAGGAAAAAGAAATTGAGATCATACTTTACCATATTTTACTTTATTTTTATAATTTTCACTTTTAATTCTGTTTGCATTTCTTATTGGAGGAATGAAAGTGAAATTGTTGGGAGAAAAGTGACATGATCTTTACAAAAAGTCATTAAATGACACTTAAATTCTGCATTTATCATACCAACATTTGTTTGTCATATTGTGAAAGGGCTTTGCTATAAAGCAAGGTAACATTTTCTTCCACGCTACATCACTTTAACAGTTGTCTTATTTTCACATGCTGTGAAGATATATCAATTTCATTACATATATATATAACTTCAACAACTTTAGTTGCATGAAGACTTAATTTGAAGTTAATGTAGAATTATGTGATACGTAGTTCTTAAAAGAAAAAATCTTCAAAACAAATTGTCTGACATTATGAGGACTAAGTGGGCAATACCCTGTGAGGTGCCCTTGAATCTCAGTACTTAAGGTTAATAATCCCTCACAATAATGTGGTGTAGGATGATAATTTTGCTAAGAAAACAATAGGTAGTAAACAAAATTTATACTTCAGCAACCCACCGAGGACACATGCAGCTTAACTTCTGAGTGGAAAATAGAGACTGAAAAAAGTTATGTTCAAAGGTGCAGTAATGTGATGTTTAAATATGTTATCCCTACATCGTACCTTCATATTCTTCATAACCACTGCATTATACTTGGACTCCTGTCTCCATAAGACAGTGGCTTTCACTGTGACAGGTCATAAATACTCTCCTGCTGTGCAGTGCTTTGCAGGGTTGAGGGTAATTGTGCGCAGCTTAAAAACATACTGGTAACATGACCCCCAGATTCCATGAGCTCAACACAGCAAAAACAAGAAAAACCTAAGGAATGATTCAAAAATTATTTACAACTTCCAGAAACTTCTAGACATTGAACAGATCTATAGAAGCCATTCTTTTTGCAGATCATGGGATTACTCCTCTTTGATCTAATCACCAGAATAGCATCTAGATAAGGAAGTGAACCATTTGAGAGAAATGCCTTTGCTTAAACTACATTCTGTGGGAATTACGTTTCTTTTTTTCTACTTTCCCATGGCTGTGGGTTACAAGCAGGTCTGACTCCTGACACACAGTAATTCGTCTGCATCTCTGTATTAGAAATTGCTGAACACAATGGTCTGCAGAAGCGCTGCAGTGCTATGTCCCTAGATCAAGGCTGAGCCCAAAACCATACATGCACACATGTACTTTAAATACACGGCCAGCTACACAGATCAGCACAGACAGGAAACAGTGGCATCACGAACATGAGCAGCACAGATGGCCAATCCTCACTGATTGATCTGGATCAAAATCTATCAGTGGAATATATACAAAAGATTGGTCTCTCCAGAAGCTTGTGTTAGACATTCCATCTACCCAGTGGCCATCCCCAGGATCTGTTTTCATGACTTCCCAGCACCTGGGGCCCTCAGGCCTATAAAGTTTACGGTTCCACTCCAGCTGCTAGTAACAGATCTCTTAGTCTAGCATCAATTAGTTCAGCCTGAATTTCCCTAGCATTCAGAGAGAGGATTTACTGAGAATATAGGAGAGCTTGCAGGCACAGGGTTCAGCTGTACAGACCAGTCCCTGTTTGTACTCAAGAGGTCCCTTTTACCTTTCACCCCTTATTTTCCTGTGCTTGTTCCTCTCCATGACATCCTAACTCCTTCCTTTCTTTGCCTTTGATCCTCTCATTAAACATCCCATGATGAATGTCACACATTCCGAAAATTCTGTTCCATTTTCATCCTATGAGAGGTCCCACACCCCTCATACATACCTTAGTATTGTAAAGTATTCCGGGAAAGCAGTTTCTTGGGCTCATATTAGTGGGCTTCCCACCAGGACAAGAGTTAGATGATTCCCCATCGATAGCACTGGGAGCACCAAGTGAGGCTGCTGCATTAGTACTAATTAGCTTCTTGGGGTTCCCCTACCTGCTGCGCTTCTCCTGGTCCCCTGGGGTCTTTTTGTTTACGGGGATTCACTTTTAATCACGTTACCCAATGCTCTGAGCTCTCAGTATAGAGGAGATGAATGCCAAGAAAATTCAGTGTCTTGCTGCAAGTGGAAGTGAAGACAAATTAGCCTGTAAAAACTTTGCCTCAAATTAGAAAGCTTATACAAGTCCCATTGTCTAGAATCCCTTCATAAGTTAGAGCTGCAATGCTGAGTTAGAAACAAAAGGCCACAAGTGATCTCCAGGGGCATTCTGACCTTCCCAGGATACAGGGGAAAAAAAACCTTTGAGGCATCCCTCTTGAAAGGACTCCTACTTAGCCTTTGCTAGCACTTACTGAACACTTTCACCAATAAACTAACATGTCTAGGGGAAAGGAGAGAGGAAAAGCAGACATTGGCCCAGAGTTTTGTTGCCTCTTTCAGAATGTTTAACAAACGAAGCTGTGAGCAGTCCCTCATTTTTGAATGTCTGAGGCTGTAGGTCCTGAAAGCTGAATGACGTCCATGTAATTCTTCCAGTCTCTCCTCTGTCTTTGTATATTACTAGGACAAACTGTGATTTGTTCCAGCTGAATGCTGAGGATTAGCCTTCACTACGTAAACATATGAATTTCTCGCCACAGATTTATTAATGTACAATGCCTTCACCAACACCTAGGAGGGGGCAAGGAATTGCAGTTTCTGCCTGAGATAAACTGAACAAGGTCAGATCAGCAGCTGAATATGACTGCTGCTGATCTCATGTTGATGCTTCATGATAAAAATATAAGTACTCAATCTTCATTTGAATCTTTCGGTGTGTTGTCATGTAACAGTGTTCTCATTTGTAAAAGGCAGATCTTTTTTTAGGTAGCAACAAACCAGCCCAGAAGTGCCACCCACGGTATGCAACCCCAAATGAACAACAGAAGGTTTTAATCAGACAGTTTTGCACTTTTTTTTTTTTTTNTTGAGGAGGAGGAGGAGGGGGAGCCTGCGCTAAATAACTTCCCTCACAACTTCTCTCTGTACTGATAAAAAAAAAATACCAGTGATAATCCATGAAAATCTTGGAAATCTGGAAAAGAACCAAAACAGATGCAGCTAATACTCAGCACCATGAACATTAGCATGACTTAGTTATCACCATCAATGTACAATCCTGTCATGACTGGATTATTAAATATAAAGCAAATAACTTTATCAATAATTCCATCTCAGTGAGTAGAGAACACAGCAGACGAATCCTGATTTTATTTTTATTTTTTTTGATGGTATAAGGGATTTATAACTTCTGGATATTATCTCAATATATAGGATTCAGCTCAAGATTAAGATACGTATCATGTTTATGTCTAGGTAAGCTTGATGTCCAAGTTCCCATTATAGACAATGGACATCTAAGTAAATATTCAACAAAATTCAGAGAATGGACACAAATGATTAGCCAGAAGGTTTAGTGATTGTAGGGTCCAGGAGCTATATGAAGAAGTTTGGCATTGGCTACAATGAAAGGTTGTATGCCTACTGCACATGTAAATACCTATATTTATGAGTTTATACCTGAAGATGATCCTAATCTCAGTTGTTTTCTTGACTACTTATTTTCCCTCTCTAATTTTGTAAGAGTAGATCAATATACAAAGACAGTGCAAAAGACGACTCTGAAGCAGTATGGTGACAAAATTGAACTTTACAGTACAAAGGACACATATTCTCTTTTATTATTATTCACCTGCGTGAAGCACACTGGTAGAACATGAACCTGTAGTTATAGATAATACAAAAATATTTTTGTTCAATGATGTTAAAAAGTTGCAGACTTTAAAATTGCACTGATAAACTCAACCAAATCTTTCCATCTTGTGGCTGCTTAATTCTGAAAAGATAGTGTACATATTGAACAATTTAAATAGATTGTGAATATATTGAACAATTTAAATAGATATCATTGGTAATAATATTATTTTTTTCAAACTATTGCATTGTCTTGGATTGAAAACACCTTCTTACATAACAAACCGTTACGCCCCCTACATTGAAAGAAGATTCCTAAAACACTCTTAATTTAGATAATAATTTTTCCACTGATGATAATATCTCAAGAATAGCAAAGGTTACAGAATCACAAAATCACTAGGGTCATTAATGCATTCGTCAACCCTTATTGGCCCTCGTACTGACCCTGAGGGTATATCACTTGCAATTGGTCAGCAGTTGGACTTCATGCAACCTATCACAATTTGAGCCTGGCAGTTCAGCCAGTTTTCAATCCACCTCACTGCCCATTTTTCCAGCCCATATTTCATCAGTTTGTCAATGAGGATGTTCTATGATTCTAAATTAATAAGAATCTGACAAAGACAAAACAGACCAAGAAATGCTATAGTTCAAGTGAAGATACAAAATGACAATTAGTATGCACTTTTCCTTGAAAGAATTATTTTTCCAGTACTCGCTTTACATAAAGGCCTACAAAAGGTGGGCATTTCTGCTACAATCACTGCAATTTCAAGAAATAATCAGTACTGCCAGCACAAAACACTTGGATGCTCAAAATATTCTTGCAGAATATCTACTGGGAAGCCATGGGGTTTGTTTACTTAAGTGTAGAGAATAAGTAACAACAACAGGCTCGCAAGTGGTCTCTGCTTTATATGAATGATGAGAAAAGAAGAAATGAGCAAGTGACATTTTGCAACTAAATCAATCTGTTAATTTAAACATTTCACCCATTTGTGAGCCACCTACACTCCTCCTCTTTTAATTGTTTACTTAGATTTCTAATAAAAACTGCACTGTTTTTATTAATAAGTCTTGCACTGTAGACCAACACATACCTTGTTTCTTATAAATCAGTATCAAAAGTCATGCGGTAATAGTTTTGATGAAACACATAACATTCTTTATATTAGAGTTCTCATTTTTCTTCCGATTTACTTCTCCATATTCATTTGCACTGTTTACAGGAAAAAAAATTCATTTGCTTTATTAGCGCTTGGGTATTGGAATAAAAGAGCTCAAGATCTTAGCCCTCAGCAAAAACATCTGAAACATTTGCTTGTGTTCGGTTTCAAGTAAACACTGGACACTGAAGCATAGTTTGGTAATTGACTGCCACAAGTTACTTCATCTGCTGTGTCAATGAAGACTTTTGTGGAAGGGAGAAATACACAGGAGCATATAATATTTTTAATCTTTTAATTTTTTTTACTTTGAAAATGATTTAAGTATGAATTAAGAAGCAGATTTCAAATTCCCATTGTCTTTATGAACACTTATGCACAGATTGCCTCTCCTCTTAGACCAAGATCCTTTACTAATTCAGTCCTTTTTTTTTTTATGCTAAACTAGAGTCCTTAGGAAATTCAGTCTGCTAAAGGTGTGTGAGGCCTTAACACAGAGCAGAACAGAAAAGGAGGGTAAAAGTATCAAATAACTTCTCACTGGTACTAGCATATATTTATAAATTGCTTAATGCAGAGACTGTCTTTTACTCTACACAGTCTTTTTACAAATTGGTTTTGCTCCACAAATATGACTCCTGATGCTCCAGTTTGGGTAGTGAGTAATAAAGTAACATGTTGTTGTCATCAGCAACTGGGACAAGATCAAGCACAATCCTACAGAGATAAAAAAAAAAATCTGTCCCTGCTGATTTTTTAATATGAAACTTAAATACTAGTCTCCCTGGAAATTTTGACAAGGATTTTTCCATGTGTACTTTTAGGAGCCTCACAGTGGAACAGGACTGAAAATATATATATTAATTTTAATGATTAAGAAATAACATCTGGAAAAACATAGGGCTGTTTGCTCACTACTAAAACAAACCTCTTTTGAAAAATTAAAAGTGAGAAGCTATTACTGCAGTCCATAAACCTCTCCTCAGCCCTAAAGGCAGAAATATCTGCTAACTCTTGTAAACGAAGTCTATTTAAAACAAAGTTACCAAATTATCATTACTGCTCTTGCCTAGGGAACGTCTCTGGAGTCGGTAGCAATTACTACAATAGGTTTCAGAAATTGAAACAATTTGCTTGTTAGTGCCACTTGGGTTTGTGCTAGATTTGAACTGTCAGTTTTTAAAACAGTAAACACTTACTATAAACTTTGAGAGCACAAGCAGGAGAAATGTCTACTGGAAAAGAGGATGCTTTTATTTATTTATTCATTTATTTATTATTAAATAGAATCATTAATTGCTAGACAAGAAGCCTTTTGAAATAACATCTCAACTCTTTAACAAATATAAGTGTGTTGTAATATTTGTGGTCAGTTTATGTTTTTTTTTTTTTTTATAGAGACATTCCAAGTAAGAGAATCTCTACTGTAAAAATATTTTCTGAAAATAATACAGTTTATCAGGGTCTGAAGAATGTAAAGGTGTTAAAACTTGGAATTTTGATTCAAGACCATCTCCAAATATAACAAAGGTTTGTTTTTTTCCTTTGGCTTTCAATTACTTTCCATAAGCCTGAACTACCTTGAGTGTTCAAGGTAGACCTAAAATAAATGTATAATGAGTAAGGAAATTAATTCCCCACTGGTCAGCTTTCCATTCACTGGCTGACAGAGGTTAAAGGAAAGCACAAACTCCAAACAGTAGGCAACTGTTCATAAATCTTACATAAAAAACCTCTCAGTATAAATTATGTTTTATGTGTGTGTACTACACTCTCGTCTGTTCCATGGCTGTGAATATATCAAAATCTGGCAACTCAGTTTAGGACTGTGACAAAGAGCGGTCTGCTATATCGTCTTGAGACCCCTTGATCCCACATGGCTCATGTCCTCACACCTACAATGTCTTCCACAAAGCAAGAGAGCCAGATCTAAGCCAGGAACACAACTACTGAAATAATATATGCTATGTAATAATTCAAACTATGGCTGAGTGTTTTCTGAGATGTGGCACAGGAAAATATGTGCCAGAGAATGGGCTAACAAGTATGATAGCAGAACAAGCATGTATACACCTGTATTTTGGTGCTGTTTTCTAATCAATATAGGCGCAGCCTGTATTCGGTCTTTGGCCAATGTGTACCAGATCACTCACTCCAGAAGACTGATTTTTGACCATATGGCTGCACGGAACTGAATTCTAGTTCCCTCTTGCTCCATACTTTCCATCAATCCAGTCTCTTGTGTTGTTTAACGCAGTAATAAATCCTTTGCCAGACAGGGATATGCCATTCTCCAAAACAGATCTGTTAGTTGCTTTATCTTTATTTTCAGAATACTAACAGGGCACTACAGTAATATGAACCCACAACTATATTTTTTGTTTTCCTTCCATTCTGTTTTTATCGAATAATTACGCTATCAAGGTGCTGGCAACTACACTCTGGTAACATGATCTTGACCCAGATCAAACTGCTGCTGGCATATCATTTCTTTCACATGACCAGCTGCTGTTGCAAACCATCTTGTTATTCTGAGATGAAGCCAGCACACAATACTCATTTCATGTCACATGATTCCTGCATGGCAGATGGCATCTGAAAAGTTTCTAGAAAACCTTGATAATGGGCCTGCTGTACAAAGTAAGATTTCATGAGGGTTCTTAAACAGATCTCTTCCTATCTCTGTTTTACTGCTGTCTCATGACTGAAATCTCACTTGTACCAGAACACACCTATGTATTGCTAAGCAAAACTACCATATACATACTAAAACATCGCAATCAAATCACACTTTCTGTGATACAGACCCTTTTATTTTTCTCCTTCCCTCCTCACTATACTTTTTCTCCTATTCCTCTTCCTCAATTTCAACAGGGAATGCAACTCTACATTAACTACTCTGCTCTCATTTCTGCTAGCATTCAGGTAGCTACCAGTATTACTAACATAAATATGATTTCTTCATACAAAGTCACACAGAGTAAAAGAAATGACTGTGGCGACTTCACAACCATGACAGCTGCCACTTGTAACTCCATTGAGCTAATTTCCAGACTGACCACTCCACCAAAGGAAAAAAAAGGTGTAAGACCCTCCCCAACCCTCTCATGGTAGTTCAGCTATCCTCTTGCACTCTACTAGGATCACTTAAAGATCTGTAGCGATCCACAGTCGTACAGTATCCTATGGCTTTTCATCTACAGAACTACACATGACTACCTTATCTTTCAACTCAGTTACCAGTGAGTTTAGACATGATAGATCAATGCATTATACATAATCCAGTTATCACCACAGAAGGTTTTTGCGGTCTTGCTCTGTACTGATGTTGCCACCAGTATTCATGCTAGCTATTGAACTAGGTCTGCATCACATAACAGAACCTACAGAGTTAGAATAGAAGTTAGAAAGGCTCTTGAGGCCCATCAAGAGAGCCATTACTCACATAATGAAAACATTATTCTGTTGCCATTTGACAAAGTTTGTTCTGCAGTTGTCACATTTATGTGTTTTCTTTCATTCCGTGTAAAAGAAAAGAAGAAATTTTCTTGTTCAAAATGTTCTTTGTTATTACAGGGTCATGTATAGTTCCCAAATATTTCTGAAACAACTGCTAAGAAATAACATTCTTTTTTACTCAAGAGTTAATTTTTAATTCTTTGACATGTAGGAAAAAATTGCCCATGTGGAAGGTTTCTTGAAAAAAGCTATTTGAGTATAGTATGGCTTACAGAGCTATTTCTTTGGCTCTTGATTACTTTAATAACTAAAATAGAAAACTAACTGAATACAGAAAATCCTTATTCATTAAATTCATATTTATTCATATCATTCTTTATTTTAAAGAATACTTGATTATATGGATTATATCTACATCCATGATAAGTTATCCTGCGTAATTACTACTGCCAACACTGTGATCATTTGCTTGAAGTCATCTTTCAATCAATATCTCTAAGATGATTTCTATGTCAAAGTACGTAAGGTTAAGAGCTGCAGAATCTAGAGACAGATTAATATTTGGCAGTAGAAGTTTTGTTTCCCATTGGGAATATTTTGAAGATTTTTCTTTTTTATATTCTTCGAACTATCACTTTCCTTTGCATTTTGTTACCCAAAAGAAAGGGAAAGAAGCACAGCAAGTCATTATTGTAAGAAAAAGACAAAACTCTCTTTGCATATTATGTATTACACTCTTTGGAACTTACATATATGATGCCTTTTGAAGACTGTACACCTTTTTGTAATCATTTGAAAATATTCAAATGTGGATGGAAATCTTTCTACATTCCTCTGCTTCTCAGAATTCCTTTTGAAATTTTATTTCACTGTTACTTGCTTAGGAGTAAATACAAAATATTCCACTCCTTATTGAGTTGCTCAGTATTTTCACCATTATATGTGGCAGGAGATTGGACTCAGCCAAGTTTTGGTGACAGTTACAGGTATTTTTGATACTAGTTTACAGTCTTCTGTGACAACTATGAAAGTGTTTCCATACATTTCACCATAGCAACATATAGTTGCCAGAAAATAGTTAGGAAAGGAACTTAGGAAATTAGTTTTACCTAGAAAATTCTTCTACTTTACAGAAGATTACAACATATAGAATTATGAGGGGTGCTCCGAAACTAATGCCTCCTATTTTATGCTGTTGGCCCACAATATCAGAGGTGGATGTTGGTGGTATGGCAGTAGAGGTTGAACCTTCCCTCCAGTATTCTGTTACACTTCTCTGCCATGCAACAGATGGCAGCAGAGGGACAGTCTGACACAATGGCTTCTGACATGGAAGTGTGGATGGAGCAAAGGTGTGTCGTTGAATTCCCTCATGCAGAAAAAATTGCACTCACAGACATTCATCGACACTTACTGAATGTTCATGGAGACCAAACAGTGGATGTGAGCACAGTGAGGTTGTGGGTGATATCAGCAGTGGTGATAGCAACGTGAAAGGCAAGCCACATTCCAGATGGCCATGCAGATTTCAACGAGCACAGCGTGCAGGCTCTTGTTCATCACTGGCGAAAATGCACAGATAATGGTAGTGACTGTGTTGAAAAATAGTCCTTTGTAGCTAAGAATTTTCTCTATCAACTAGTGTTATTTGTGCGCTCTTTGTATCTGTTTTAGTTTCCACAGAAATAAATAGGAGGCATTATTTTCAGAGTGACCTATGTATATCTTTTAATGCAATAAATAAAATGTATTTGATTGGGAAGGATGAGATGTCATTGGAAATGTATTTGATCCAGGAAGCAAGTACTTAAATAAATATCTACATCATCGGGATGAGCCACCTGTTACTAGGATGTTTTGAACTGTAGAAATGTCTTCTCATCCCAACACAAAAAACTTCTAGAAAGAAACACTGCAAACTAGATTGGATAAAATATGGAATCAATAATAATCTTATATTGTAATGAGATTTAAAAAAATATTTGGAAAAAATGTCAACATGGCTTACGTTGGTAATGTGAGTCTATGCTAACACAGAGTATGAGGAACAGTTCACCAACAGCAATAATCCAATGTTTTGCTTTTGGAAAATCACACCTGGAAAACCTTTCTAATTAAAACAACAATATCTAAAATAATACTACTTGCATATCATTGTTATACATAACTTTCAATGATAAACATAAATAAAACATAATCAGTATTAAATTCAGAAATGTTTTTATTAAAAAAATGAACATTAGCATAAGAAAAAAAGAGAAATCTTAAACCTGACGTAATTCTCCCTTTTGAATTAGAATCATTTGTTTGTTCAAATTGTCATCAGAATCAATCCATTCCTGCTAAGTATTACAATTGAAGGGGAAAAGTATTTTTCAAAAAGAGAACGGTTACATCTGTTATATCTAATCAAGTCTACATCTAGATCAGTAGCCAGGACATAATAATACTTTATAGGCTTCAGCAAAAATGTCAATGTATAATTGCACTACACCTACACTACACCTGCTGATGTAGTTAGTCATGCTTTACATTCCTCAAATAGCATAGCTTAACAGAAATACCATACAAAAATTTTTACACTCTAATTTGGCAGATTTTTTGATCTTTATTTCACAATTTTCCTTTAATACCCACAACTGAGCTTACATATTTGTTTTGTTATTGTTGATTATTTCTGTAACACCATGTGGAGATGTTGCATTATGGAGAAGGATTATTTTCAAGCATTTTTTCAGAACAATTTCAGAATTAACAAGGATGCCATAATATTCTCAGTATCAGAAAACCTTTTTGAAGAGACACACGAAGTCAAAGTCATACAAAGGCAAATCAAAGATCTGCATAGCATTTGCAAAGGCTGTTAGTATTACTTCTGATACCTTTGTTGTTAACAGTCCTTTCTACTGAGCTTATATAATACTAATTATATGAAACCTTTTCAGAATCACTCTCTCAAGCCATAATGTTTGATCAATACCATTTAACCTTAGGTCTACTAAATTTAGCACAAGGTCTTTCTCTGATCTGTTTCAAACATAGAGTCTCCCCAATATTTGTCTCCTAGCAAATGATGAGTTTGTTTTAACTCACTTGGCTTGATTCTAGGAAGATCAAGGTCAGGATATACAAAGCACATAACAGTTACGATGGAGTAGGAGTTAAGAAGAACTATTTGTGTGTATATATACATATGAAATATATATATATAATTTGATTAACAAAATTATATTTTGCACAACTTTCAGATTCCTTTTTTCTGTTTAACATCTGCATATCAGATGTCTCCTAACGTATTTAAGCTGTATCAGTTTTTAGCCATATGGCTTACAAATTCATATAAATCTTCTCTGAACTTATGTCACAATGCCAAATTTCATCTGCAGTGAATCAGTCAAGATCTCATAGATTTTCCTCGTGAATTCACATTTAGGGATAAGGAAATTTACTGCTTGTTTTACATTTAAAAAAATGCATATTAAATGCAAGTGCAAGTGGTAAATTACTGTGAACTTTGTCTCAGTTTAACATGGGAATAACTGCAATCTGGTTTGCACACTGAGATGAAATAAGAATAGTATGTGCAAGAAATCTAAGTACAAAGGTCTGTACTAGAAAGTACCAAGTACTAGAAAATAATACCTTGCAAACATTCATCACATCATGCTATTTGTTATATTTTCTAAATCACCCCTTCATTGTAAATACTCCTTGGATTTTGCATATTGTATATAATTGAAGTCAATTGATATAATTGTTTCCTATTAATGTAAATAACCAGTTCTAAAAGAGAAAACAGAGACATACCATTTACACTGCCAAAACATTTGCTCGTAGAAAATCATGGTCAGATAAGAAATTTTCAAGCTAATTATGTTCTATTAATCAGAAATAAATTAAGGTGATATTTAGATTTTGCTTTACAAAGAAGGTTACTTCATTTTGCATTTTGTTCAGTGACACAAGACCTCAAAGCACACTTTCAACTGAGGTTGAATTCAGGTTATGTCCTCCAGGAATTTCTGGTTTAAACTGGCAATACCATTTGTTAAAATGATTACCCAATAATAGAAATGGTTAGCAAAGACTCTGAGCACCATAGTTCAGAGTAAGGCATGTGTAGTGAAAGAGTTGATCACAGCATGAACTGATGATTGAGCACATGGTGGAGGGGCATGGCTGGCCTGGGGAATACTGATAGATCACTTGCCCTGTGATCAGAAGGGATGGACCTGGGGCGGGGTTGCCCCAGGCTTAGATAAGGGCCAGCCAGGGAGAGAAGGAAGAAGCCTGAGAGAAAGAGAAGACTAAGAAGTAGCTTGAGAAAGAGAGAGAGGACTGGGGAGAAGCCTGAGAGAGAGAAGACTGGAAAACAGCCTGAGAAAGAAAGATTAAATGATGTAGTTGTAAGAGTTTTGGGACTTTTCCCGTTACAGCGTGTTAGAGACCAAGCACATGAAGAGTAGGAATGAGACTTGAGGCCTTCAGAGCAGGAAACCTGTTCACATGCCAAGGGTTTTAAATTAAAATCATTAGTTAACTTACACAACATCTTTTACCATACTGGACACCTTAAGTAGCCTACATCCAATCAGTGGAGTGACAGTACAGGGCGCAGTATGCAGAGACTCATATTCAGGGGTGGATACACAACCCATGAGACACTGTAGCTGGTGTGTGCATTGCTGGGAGTCATGTGGGTAGATCCAGAACTGGAGCACCCACATGTCCCCAAGGAAGGGTGTGTAGGTGTGGGAGCCTGCAGGGGAAAGGTGCTAGCAAGACACACTGCCTGGGACTGTGGGTGCATATGCATAAATGGTGGAGTGCATTTGACTTTTCGGGTATTAATTATAGAAGGCATTCTTAAAAGTGCATATTAATATTTTGTAAATGTCTAGTCTAGTGGTTTATCTATTGCCTTTCTCATATTGGACCTGAATTATAGCTTGCTGATTCCTCAACTTCGTCACTAATTAATCAATAAACCATTTATATCTTTATTTGATTTAAACTGAATAAACTAAGTAGGCTTTTTTTCTCCCTGTGACAACCCTCAAAAAACATTTCTAAAACCTAATAAAAGAAGTAATCAGTATGATGATAACAGATAAGAAAACAAAATGTATTGCAAACAGAAGTCTGCAAAAATGTTGGTAGAGGTGCAGGCCTGATACAGTTCCTGCTGAAGGGAGGCTCAGGAAGAATATCAGGTGCTCATGTGTTGTTTGCAGATAGCCACAAATCTTCCATGGGGAGTTATCACTCATGTGATTCACAAACAGAAGTCTTTATTAGGTTCTAAAGCTGGAAAAAAAATTCTGGCAAAGAATTTTTTAATGATTGACACTATGCAAAACAGAAAAAAGTGAACTCATTTATCTGGATAGGTACTCTGTTCACAGTGCAAAGCAGGAGGGAGGCAAAATCTTCCACTTTGACACCTGCAAACACTCGCTCTGCTGCAATCTGCTTTAGCTGCAAGTGATAGATGAACATATTTGGCAGTGCACCATCAAGTGCACTGCAGCAATCCAACCATGATATCAAAAAGATGCATGTAACGGGTCAACATGTGAGAGAGAAATGTAAAGTTCTCATCAACCTAAAAGGTTTAAAAAGCCTTTGTAAGATATCTCTAGATGTGACTGACACATCATTTTCTGACATTCACTTTTGATCAATCTGTGCAAATAAATTTCAAGGCCAGCATAGTATCAGTTCTCCGATACAACTGACATAAAAGCTTTTTATACTGTAACATTGAAAGGATATATAACACTGAGTGTACCTGAAATGCAGAAGACAGGTTCTCTCTAGATGTCAGTTTTTCCTCTATCAAATGGTACTACCTAGATAAGACTTAGATTAGATTAGCATGTTTCTTGCTGAAAAATGAAATATATTTTCCAAAACTTTAAAGATCATTACTGCCCCTAAATACTCTATGGGCACAGCAGAGCTAGAGATTGTCAAGTTCTGCAAAGCCTGTTGGCATCTTTGGCTACTTCAAGCCAGTTCAAGATGAAAGTTGAGACTGGGAGTCCTTACCAAGTGTAAATAAAAAACATGTTCCTATTTCAGGGTGAATACTCCAACAAACAGCAAAGTTAGAAAACAGGGAGCTGAGAAGTAAAAGCAGGATGGAAGCAGTACAGAACTCAAAGCTCATGGACAGTTGCAATCAGTAAATGATGCTATCCAAAAATATGATCTCACTGTCTCCTCTATTTTTCTACGGTTCACTTTAATCATAAGTCATTCCCTCAGACATCTCTGGGAAAAGGTGCCTAATTATATCAAAAGCAGTTGTAGCAGATGAGAATACTGATATCTGGCAAAGTGTGTTATTTCCAGAGCTGCTGGACTTAGTAGCAATAATAAAATCTTAGCTGAAAAGAGGAAAGAGTAGAAAAGAAACATTTAAAAGTAATTTATTCAGATATTTTCTTTTTTTGAGAGATCTTCCCCCTCTGGCTATCTCCTCCAAGTATTTAGCCTACCCTATCTGCCTCTGTCTCACTCACAGCACTGTTGTTTCCAGGTGACATTTAGAATGTCAGTAAGCTAAATTTCCATACTAATTTTAATGGAGAAAAAATCAAGCATGACATGTGGGTAGTTCAGATAGCATTTACTTCACTGTAGGAAACTCTAACTTCACTTGTTACTTTGAACAATTGGAAATATGCTTCCTCTAAACTACCAGATTTCTAATATTGCAAATGCTATGTTTCTACTTTTTAATCGTCTACAAAAGATCATGTTTCTTTTTTCATTGTAATGAGGGTCATACTGAACTGTGTTGAGACTATTTTAGCAGAATAAATTAATTAGTTCACTGCAATCATGTATTTACCATACAGTAATATGATAACACAAGACCCAGACTCATTTCATCTCACTTTCAGGCTCCTAAACAAGGGGATTAATCACCTTATTCCCAGTTCTTGGAGTAAGCCTCTTCAGTGAAATGCCAGCACCTACTGTAAGATCATTGCTGACAAGTATTGAAATAAGAATAATTTGGGAAAAATAAGGGTGAAAAGGCACAAAAATGCCATTTCTGGAATAAGTAGTAGGAAATTGCTTGAGACATAGCAGGAATATAAAAATGCATAAGTGAATGTTTATACAGCAGAGTGATATATAGAGCCTTATACAGGGTGTATGGATTTTTTGAGAGACGGAATGGTCCATGGAAGAACATGAAAAGCATGATTGTAGGGAGAGAGAAATGAAGAAAAATTATGATCCTATGCTCTCTAAACACAGGAATGTGTTTTGGCAAGTGTTAATCAGAGGATGAAAGGAGGAGATAAAAGAGTCAGAATGTATGTCTGGAGAGCAGAAAGGTGAATGCAAGCTAGAACAAGGAACGTCACTGTCAACAGAGAGAAGGAGGAATACACAAAGCTACAACTTGAGAAATTTCAGCAACATTTAATAGGTGATCTCAAATATTGGTCATATACAGGAAGAAGTCACTGAAAAGATGGATAAAAATAATGATTTTATTTTGGTTCTTTCCTTTATTTCTTAATGAGCTTTTCCAACTGCTCTATTGTGAGCCTTTAGCCCCTGGCTGCTGGAGATGAAAAACACAAGCAACTGAAACAATGACAACATTTACAGGAGTCAATCCTTTAGGGAAAAGCCTAAATAGCTTTTGCTGACTCACTTAATGATAAGCTGAAATGTAGTGTGTAGGTACTGGACTCACTTAACAAGCTGCTTTCTGTACCTGAAGCAGTCAAAATCAGCAAGAGCTAATTTACTCTGTGAATGGGACTTGGGGAAGAGGCGATTTAAAACACAGCCTTAGTTAAAGGGAAACTTCAATGTAAGGGAAAAAAATGGTCTTATCAGAGATAATTCTCGATGCTGCAGTTTGGTGAACAGATCCTAGTCCCAGGGAAATGGCCTTGTGTGGGTTTTTTTTTTTTTTTGCAGATAATATATAGTCTCTTGTATAGTGTATAAATGATATAGGTTACATATTTAAACAAAGAATATTTGTATTAGTGAGAGTTTAGTTAGTAATCTGGGCTAATTCACCCCACTGCCTCACGTCTTGCAGGCAAATAGCTTTTATATCCTAGAGCACTTGAATTGAGCTCTGAAATGTCACCCTTGATGTAGAGTCTAGTAATGACTGGAGTCAACATCAGAAGCCTGGCATTCATTTGGTGCACAAAGTAATGAGGATACTTACCTCAAACATTTTATTTCTGTTTCAGTACAGTCTACAGTTATCAAATGGCTTTGGATCTAAAGTCAATTTTGTATAAAGATAATGGGAAAGAGGATTCTTATTCACCAGTTGACTTTTTTTTTTCCAGTTCTCTCCATTTGTTCATGTTGCTAGGTATGATGAATTACTCAGTTCACTATAGCAACTCCCTAACAATTTACTTTCAGGAAACTTGCTCTCATTAGGTCTAAATTATTCGCTGAAAAAGAACAGAATTTACTTTTTTGTTTGGATACACAGAATGTTAGTATGGTCCAGGTGTCAGTTTGATTGAGAAGCTTTGTTTTGGCTTTAATTCCTCAGCGAGCAAGTTTAAAAGACTTCTGTAGATTAGTCTCCCCAGAGCAGAGTACTATGCACAGAGATATTTAGACAATGCATCCCTAGATCTGTCTATGAGCTGATTTGCCCAGGTGAGAGAAACAGGGTATGTTACCTTGGGCATGGAACCCGATTAAAGAACTAAACAATTATGTGAGACAGCAGAACACTATGGCAGTAGTCAAAGCAATGCCTTCCCTATATAAATACATGTTTTACACGACCATATCACATTAGGAATTTTACTGACATATAAATTGAAGAGAATGAACACTTGCCCATAAATATAATAAAGCCAACACTCAGACAATAAAATATGTGATTGCTATAGCCTTGTATATTTTGAGAGTCAAGCAGAGTCAGAATGCATTAATAAATATATATATATATATTTGCAGCCTGGCCTGTAAACTGTAGACACACATTTTGTATCTTTTCTGACCACTCTGCACTTGGTCTTTTCAGTTAGATTTTTCTGCCAATTTTATATTTCTTTTTCTGGTTCACATTCCTAAAATTATATGCACTATGCACTTTAATGAAGTTGTAGTGCTGATAAAAGAATCAACCAAAGAGCATTCCTAAGAAGAGATTGTTCAGATCTCCCCATTTTAAGTCACACCAGAACAAAGGCAACATATTTAAAAAAAAAAAAAAAAAAAGATTCCAAGTTCTTCACTGCTTAACCATAGAATCATCTGAACTGAAAAGGACCTTTAAAGGTCATCTGGTCTGACTCCCCTGCAATGGACAGGGACACCTACAGCTAGATGAGGTTGCTCAGAGTCCCATCCAGCCTGACCTTGAATGTCTCCAGGGATGGGGCATCTACAACATCTCTGGGCAAACTGTTCCAGTGCTTCACTACTCTTACTGTAAAAAACCTTTTTCTTATATCCAATCTCAATCTCCCCTCTTTTAGTTTGAAGCCATTTCCCCTTGTCCTATCACAGCAGACACGACTAAAGAGCCTGTCCCTTTCTTTCTTATGGCCTTCCTTTAGACACTGAAAGGCCGCTCTCTGGTCTCCCTGGAGCCTTCTCTTCTCCAGGCTGAACATCCCCAGCTCTCTCAGCCTGTCCTCATAGGAAAGACATTCCATCTCTTGAATCATTTTTGTGGCCCTCCTCTGGACGCACTCCAACAGGTCCATGCCTTTCCTGTGCTGAGGACTCCACATCTGGACACAGTACTCCAGGTGAGGTCTCACCAGTGCAGAGCAAAGGGACAGGATCACCTCCCTTGACCTGCTGGCCACACTTCTTTCGATGCAGGCCAGGATTCAGTTGGCTCTCGGGGCTGTGAGGGCACATTGCTGGCTTGTGCTCAGCTTACTACGCATTAGTCCCCCAGGTCTCTTTCAGCAGGGCTGGGCTTTAACCTTTCATCCCCCAGCTTTTATTGATAGTGTCCATTGCCGCGATCCAGGTGCAGGACCATGCACTTGACTCTATTGAACCTCATGAGGTTCACCTGGGCCCAGTAGGTCTCTCTGGATAGCATGCCATCCCTCAGGCATGTCAACTGCACCACACAGCTTGGTGTGATCTGCAAACTTGCCTAGGGTGCACTCAATCCCACTGTCTATGTCACTGATGAAGATATTAAAGAGCATCAGTCCAACACTGACCCCTGAGGGGCACCACTTGTCACTGATCTCCATTCATACACTGAGCAATTGACCATCACTCTCTGGGAGTGGTCTTGCAACCAGTTCTTTGACCATCAAACAGTCCACCCATCAAATCCATATCTTTCCAATTTGGAGAGAAGGATGTTTGGGGGACCATGTCAAAGGTGTTACAAAAGTCCAGATAGATGACATTAGGGGCTCTTCCTTTGTCCATTGCTGCAGTCATGCTATTGTCGTGACCTATAACTGTAAAGAACAGCATCTTGTTTTCTGAATAAAACTGAATACTATGTAAGGCTAACAAAAAACCTTGAATGGAATTGTTAGTTCCATCAATTAAACTCAATTTACAATGCCAGTCTGGAAAAGCTGATTTTATTTAACTTATTTAAATTGTTATTCTGCATGTCTGTAAAAGGCTAACCCTTTTTCTTGTATACAAGATACTATTCTCAATCAATACTCAATACTTAATAATAAGATACTATAGTCAATCAATTTCAAGTGAAAAAATTTAAAATTTAGTCAATCTTCAATAAGTCAGGCCTATCATTGCTTTTGATCAAAAGACAAATACTGAAGGGCAAAAATTCAGAACTGGCTATCTCAGAAACAAATATTACAAAATAGAAATCAGCTGTTGTCTAGCACTGGACCATGACAAACTTCTACAAACCTTCAACAACCATTACAGCGTTTGTGTTTTCAAAATAAATGATTAAAAATTATCTCCTCTCATGTCTTTAAAGTAAAATGTTCATTAATCTAGTTGTTTTTGAAAGAAAACAACAAATTTGTTCATTTGAAATTATCACTGCTTTTCGCAGTTTCAGAACTAATGGAACCAGTAATTACTAAATGAACATAAAGTTGTGATATTGACAGTAGAAAAGGTTGAACTAACACCCATACATGTTAGGCAGACTTAAGTATTATCACAGCAGTACAATTCTGACGATCAGCAACCTGGTTTGTAGCTGTAAGCCAGACAGAAAGTCTATCAAACATCAGTTTTATTTCCAAACAATTCCGACTGTAACAATTTACCTTTCTCTGCAAACATATCAGTAGATTGCTTCAAAAATGTAGGTTAACCTCTAGTCTCAATCTAGAAATGAAAAAGTTTTACTGCAATTTCATTTTGTCCTACTTTTATCAAACCACTTCTTTATTTCTCAGATTGCAGTGTGCAATTATTAACTGCTAACCTTTTGAACTTAAATGTTTTTCTTCTAAGTGTCAAATTACTTCAGGAGGACTCTCTTATTTTGGTTTGATACACAGCATATTTTCCATTTTAAAGGATGTATTCCATCAGGTTAATTTTTCTAAAATATTTGAATTCTACTACACTGAGATTCTATTACTTTCACAGTTTATTCCATTAGTACATTCAGCTTTAAAAATATTTGACTGGACTTCAAACGATACATTAAGAGGCAAAAACCAATCATTTTAACAGTTTTTTAACAGACAAGTATCTGACTAAGTGAACATCTGTTAAAGTTATAAAATTAGGAATGAAGTGACACAAACATGTACTTAAAACTTCAGTGGCTTAAATTTCCATTTAAAATAGATTCTTCAGTAATTAGTTTTCACATTTTTAGTCTCCAACATTCAAGTCACCCACCCACGTAAAGATTCTGCCTGAATCACAAAGTAATAAAAAACATCAAATAGTATCAGCAGTGCCTAAATGTTAATTGTTCTAGGCAAATATCAACAATCTTTTATTGCACCTTTGTCAATTTGAATTATTACAATATACCTTCCATTTCGTACAGATAAACCTCTGTGAAATCACAGAAAATGCTGATGTAAAAAGTTATGCCAGCTTTCTGAGTCAGAGTAATCCACCGTGATCCAGCTGGATTTCCAAATGAACTTGTCAGCTACGCAAAAACAGGGAAATGTGATGTTCACTTCTGAAGTATCTTCACTTTACTGAGGTATCTCACTCAGTCCTCACAATATGTGTGAAGCTGATGACTTAGATGATACCACAGAGTAACAAGACAACAGAAACACCTGCAATGACCTGAATACACATATTCTGAGCTCCTCTTATCTCTTGTATTTTTGGTTCTGTCGAAGTGCTCTGTTTTCAGACATGGGCATAATAGGAAAATCGGAAGTCAGAAACAAACAGAGCTAAAAAATGGAAACTGGAATTTATTGTAATTCCAGTTTGAGGCAGGTTCAGCAACTCTTTGAATTACAGCCAGTTTAGGGATTCTGTGAGCATAGTTCTCAAACAGCATTAATTAATATAATGCACAGATTTTAGCCCATGGGTAGCAACATTGTGTTTTAGACAGTAACAAAACACAACACAACTGGTGAGAACAAAAATCATGTAGATAAAGAGAAAAGAAATATTTTAATGTCATCGTATGTGTAACATCAGAATGTAGAAACCTGGCAGCTAGCTTTTCAAATTATTTTAGAAAGCATCATTGTGGGAAAAAAAAAAGTGCGCAACTGTGTCTGTGCATGCACAGCTCCTTCCAGATTTTGGTCTACACAGAAATGGATTTTCCACCAATTGCCAAAGTAATTCATTCAGAAGCCTCCCAGCATTGCTCAATGTGAGTGATAAACCTGTTCTCCAGTGAGTTCTCATTCTCTTGTTTCTGTAGCAAGAGGAATCTTCTGTGTGTTTGTACTGCATCTGAAACTTTTATATAGGCTCAATTATCCTGTACTTACTTTTTTTCTTCTATGAGCTGCAATGTTGTCCTGGTTTCAGCTGGGACAGAGTGGATTTTTCCTTCACAGTGTCCGGTATGATGCTATGTTTTGGCTTTAAGAGAAAAACAGTGCTGATAACGCACTGATGGTTTAGTTGTTGCTGAGCAGTGCTGCACAGAGCCAAGGACAGTGATCCAGCTGGATCTCCAGATGAACTTGTCAGCTACACAAAAACAGGGAAATGTGATGTTCACTTCTGAAGCAACTTCACTTTACTGAGGTAAAACATTTTTTCAGCTTCTTGCACTGACCTGCCAGTGAGGGGGCTCAGGGAGACGCAAGGAGCTGGGAATGGACAGAACCAGGACAGCTGACCTGAACTGGCCAAAGGGATATTCCATACCATATGACATCATTTGAAAAAACTATAAAATGAAGGGGAACTCCCTTTGGGAACTCCCAAAGCGATCAGTGGCTGCGGGGGCAGTCACTACTCAGGGACTGGCTGGGCATTGCTCAGCAGGTGGTGAGCAATTACTTTGTGCATCACTTGTTTTATAAATATATATATATATTACTATGCATGTGTTTGTGGTTTTATTTATCGTTAAGAAACTATTCAAAAATACCACCCAGAGATCTACCCTGAAGCAGGACAGTTATGGGTGACAAAATGTGTGGGGGAATATGGGCAGGTATCTATCATTATTGTCACCTCTAATGGGTCGGGAACTCACCCCTGAACAAGTGTGGAATCCTAAAAGGTTGATGGAATTTTTTAAGAAGTTATACTCTGATCCTGGCAATGCCACCGAGTTACAGCTCAGTGTCCTACACTGGATTGTGGCCTGCACCTACCAAACACTATTCAAGACTGCTCAGCACTCTCAAAAGGAAGAAAACACCTCCGTGCAGACCCTGTGGCTGACCCAGCTCTTGCAATAGGCCCTGCAGCTGAACCAGAGAACCAACCTGTACAAACATTCATCGCCCCTGTCCACAAGCAGAATCCCTCATTTCCATTCATCCGCTGATTCATCAGCTGCAAAGCCAAGGAGTAATCAGCAAGACTTGCTCACTGTTTAACAGTCCCATATGATCAGTGCAAAAGTCTAATGGAGGGTGAAGGCTAACAGTGGACTATGTTGGCCTGAATGAAGCCACGCCACCNCACCTCCGTGCAGACCCTGTGGCTGACCCAGCTCTTGCAATAGGCCCTGCAGCTGAACCAGAGAACCAACCTGTACAAACATTCATCGCCCCTGTCCACAAGCAGAATCCCTCATTTCCATTCATCCGCTGATTCATCAGCTGCAAAGCCAAGGAGTAATCAGCAAGACTTGCTCACTGTTTAACAGTCCCATATGATCAGTGCAAAAGTCTAATGGAGGGTGAAGGCTAACAGTGGACTATGTTGGCCTGAATGAAGCCACGCCACCGCTGAGTAATGCTGTGCCGGACATGCTAGACCTTCAATCTGAACTGGAGTCAAAAGCAGCCAAGTGGCAAGCCACGATTGATATTGCCAGTGCATTTTTCTCAATTCCTTTGGTAGCAAAGTGCAGGTNCCTCATTTCCATTCATCCGCTGATTCATCAGCTGCAAAGCCAAGGAGTAATCAGCAAGACTTGCTCACTGTTTAACAGTCCCATATGATCAGTGCAAAAGTCTAATGGAGGGTGAAGGCTAACAGTGGACTATGTTGGCCTGAATGAAGCCACGCCACCGCTGAGTAATGCTGTGCCGGACATGCTAGACCTTCAATCTGAACTGGAGTCAAAAGCAGCCAAGTGGCAAGCCACGATTGATATTGCCAGTGCATTTTTCTCAATTCCTTTGGTAGCAAAGTGCAGGTCACAGTTTGCTTTCACTTGGAGGGGCATCCAGAACACTTGGAATCAACTGCCCCACGGGTGGAAACACAGCCCCAACATTTCCCTGTGCGGCATTTAGGTGCTTGTCAGTTTAAACCAAAACAAACGTTCCACCAGATTAGCAAAGGAGCTTTGCAACTCAGACTGTCATTTCATCAAGTCACTTTGAATTGAATTGAATATTTTATAAGCGTAGAAAATAGATATTCCTTGAGGTTCTACTTCTAGGGATATATTTCTTGTGTGCATAATCATATTTAATTAAAATGCCTTGTTAAAACGGAAGTGCTAAATGTGATATTGTTTGAACTTTTTGCAAATGTTTTGTAAAAGTCTCCTTGGTGGACAAGTGAAGGTTGTTCTTAAGCACTGGCCTTTCTTTCCAGGCCTACGGCTGAACAATCCTAGGAAAGTAAATTAGTTTATGACTCACTAACAAAACAATCCAGAAAGCAGACAAGAACAGGTCAGGACCAGGATGAAGTCCATCTGCCATTCAAGGGGAACATGTACTGCCTAGGGCTGTAAGCTGCCCTAGTCTGTGCACTGGCACATTCACAAGCATTACCTGTAGAAAGGACATTTGATTTTCCAAACAGAAATCATAGGCATGTAACAAAACAGCAATACAAAAAAATACAGATATACTTGATAAGGACAGCTGGGGCTCTGTTACAAAGCCACTTTTGTTTGTCAGCCACAGCTCTTACTAACAACAGACAGAAGCGTATTTTGTCTAGCCTTTCTTACTGATTAGTAACATTTATCTTGCACATCCAGGAAGACCTACATTGGACAAATATTAGCAAATTGCAAACATTACACTAACATTTCTACAGATATTAAGGTTGGAAGGGTTGAGTTTTTGCAACATCATAGTGGTGACTATTTGCTATTGACTAGTAAAGCGGTAGGCAAAAAAATAATCATACCCTCCAAAAATCTATGAATAAGACCTCCTGAAACTCAGTAACATAAATCTCTTCTTATGTATGCATGGAGCTGAGCCTGCAAAATGTAAAGGCACAGTTTTGCAGAAAGCTGTAGGAAAGGTGCTATCACGTGGGAGTTCTTGCCTACCCCATTGCTGGTGCTTTATCTGCATGACACATTTCTAGAGTCAAGAATTAATCAACTTGCAGGAAATTAACCTTACAAATGCATGAACAAAAGAAGAAAAAGAATGAGTTTGGAGAGGTGGCAGCCGGTTTGCTTTTTTATTGAAATTGCAACCTTAGAAAGCACCAGATTTTTGAGATTTGAGGTCAAAAAGCATTGAGGTCATAAATTTTGGATTAAGTCATTTCAATATGAGTACTCCACGATTTAAATTCAGGATACCGATGCCAGAGTTTGATACGTATCTTCTACCTTTATAAATTCACTAGGAAATGTGTGCCCTAAGCATAATTGCACCAGTTTAGAATGGCAGTTTTTTCCTGTATCAGGTGCTCACCTCTCTCTATAAGGAATTGTTTGAAAGTGGTTTATAGAAGAGCAGAGTGTATGCAAGTGACAGAAGGAGAATTGGTTGAAATTACAGTTTCGTAGCAATGGTTTAAAAAGGCTTCTGAAATGAATCCTGTGCTCTAGGACACCACATTGTTTACGTTATTTACGTAAAATGTCAGGATGCTTGTAATACAATCTAATGCTCCTGAGCTGAGCATAGCCAGTGACTTTTGCAGACTGCAACAGGCAAAGACAAACAAAGCTGACATTAAGATAAAGATACTGAAAAGTCCACTGCTGGGCAAAAACAAAGGAAAAAAATGTGAAGAGACAAGGAGATAGAAAAAATAGAATGGTTTTGAAGACAGTGTTCAGAACCCTAAAGAACATAAAGGTGAATTTGGTACATAAAAACCTTTAGAATAAGCATGTGAATATATAGTCATACCCTTGAATAGCCTGAGTTAGAAGATACCATTTGAGCAAGCAGAGAAAGGACTAAAAGGTCAGGACTCGGTCCTGAGAGAGCAGCAGACAGAGGGCAGGAACAGGTTAGAGACAGATTAAGGCCGTATATTCATCTGAAAGGGCCTGGGAAGACAGTATGGACTGCAAACTGCCCACGAAGCAGAAAGCTAGAGAAGGCAATCTGCAGCAGAGCAAGGGAGCTTGCACTACATCAGGTGCATCAGGACTTTAAATTTGCAGGTTGGTCCCAGCGGCAGTGTAGATGTTGGCTGATGGGGAGAGAAACTGATTCCAAAATCTACTAAACGGACTAGCAAACACTGCAGCAGGGAAGATCACACCAGGAGTCCATCAGGAGCAGTGGCATTATAACAAAGAACTGAATATATTAATGAGAGAATTAAGGTACAAGTAGCTAGAAAGAAAAAAATACACTGCCTTTTCCCCCCAATGATGCATGCTTTCCAACTTCAATTCATAACTGGACAAAACAAGAGAATCTCTTTTTTTTTTTTTTTGTCCAGTGATTGAACAAATCTCCAGTTTCCTTTTTGTTGATTACAGTGATTTTATGCTGACATTTATCCTTAGTCTGCTTTACAGAAAATGAATATCCTAATCAATGTTTCAAGTGCTACAGAGGATTTACAATTATAAAACACTGTGATCCTTATTAAAAAAAAAAAATACAATGTATGAGGTTTCTGATACAGACAGAACTCATAATTCAATAGTTTCACATTTTGAAGCTAGAAAAGTAATTATCTGGATGAAGTGAAAAAATAACAAGAGAGCCAAACAGTAATTCTAGTGTTAACAGGTAATGAAAAACTGAAGTGTAGAAAAATTCATACAAAATGTCAGCAAGTGTATGTAAACTTGCATGATTTGAAAAAAAAAAAATTACTGAGCTTATTTGACTGATAGTGTGTTCACTATTCAAGATATCAGGGAAATCAACAACTAAACACGAAACTGTAAATAAATACTTATACAGGAAGGAAAAAACAAAACATTTTTTCTTGATAATTTGAGACCAAAAAAAAATTACTCTTCTATGTTTTCTAAGCTTTTTTTTTTTTTTTCCCAATCACTTGGCCCCAGCGTGTTAAAGAATTTATTTGGGTGAAGCTACCACGGCTACCAGAACATTTCTTTTTCTTACGATTAAATTTTGGTATTGGATTACAGTGTGAGGTGAATTAGCTCAATCACCTTTTTAAGAGCGTGAAGAAACTCTGCCCTACTTTGTACTCCTCTCTCTGAGGCAGAAGAAAAGATAGGTGGGAAAGTTCATAATCTCAGAAAAAGGTGAGTAGCTCTTCCAGGACTGGGACCTGGCCCTCCTGCAACCCTCACCTTGATTACAGCTGCCAGCAGAGAAGCTAGAAGCTAGAAAATAATTTTCCCATATGGAAGTCAAACCCTGATGAACTACAAGAATATCCAGTTCAGAGTCAGATTACATTTTAGAAATGATCCAGAGTCACTGTGATCAATGACTTTTATTTAGGAAGGAGGACAATGATATTTTGAAGTTTTAGTACAGGATATTGAAAAAAAAAATTATCAAACTTTAGCTACGTGAAATCATAAATAAAATTTCCAGCTGAGTACTTCTACTAGTTATAAGCAAAGAGGATTATCCACATCATCAGTTGTGCTGTTAGTAGAACTAGTGTAATACTCCTGACTGTGGAGTCTGTTTTACATTCAATGTTTTTTTTTTGTTTTATTTTTCTTCTAGATTTATCAGCTACGTAGCTAAATATGACCAAGCCTGGCATGTCTGTATTAGCAGAGTGGAAGATAACAACTCTTCATTTTTATAGAACAAATAAAGTAGTAATGAAAAGCAAAAGCTTTTTTCAAGTGATTAAGCCCTTATAAAAACTCTAATCAACACAAAAGTTCAGAGGTCTAAATGTTTGTTCTTGGCACGGCAAATAAGTGCGCATCCAGTAAAGTAAGACCCATCGCAAAGAGAAAAGCTAAAGGGAACCTACTCTAATCTCAGAGCTACAGACCCAATTCAAAGTGCTCCAGACAAGAGTCACCATATCAGTAGATGCCTGATCTGTGGCATTGCTTAGAAAATGTGAGTGATAGATGCTATAATCATACTCTTTATGTTGGAGCCTGACCTGCTCCATTAAAAGCATTTTCTTCAAGAAAACTAAGTCTATATCATATGAAAACTTCTATTATTTTGTATTTGTTTAATACAATAGGAAAAAAGGTGTAGAAGAACTAGTCTTCAAACAGCAACTGTTTCCTACACACTAATGGATGCCTCATGTGGACTTCTTTGGATTTTCAGTTAACAGTCTCCTTTAACTGACAACTGAAAATATAGATACTTGATCTGTGAAGGACGAGAACATCTTTCCTCCCCCTGAGAGATGGATGATTAAAATGTAGGCAAAATAATACCTACACCAAACACCTTTCTATTCCAATTGCTCTGAAGTTAGAGAGGTTGAAGACTTTAGAGCTCCACGGGGCTGTCCTTGGTGTATGAACAAACAAGCTGTCCTTCAGTTGTTTAAGAATTAGTAGGAAAACTTCCTAACTGAAGAATGAACACAGAACCCTGTCTTGAAACTTTTCTTACACAGCCAACTCCTGTTGAAAGCATCAAGACCGTTCATCGGAGCAATGAGGAGACAAATTGATGTTTAATTGGACAGAAGAACAAGAAAATGTTCTGGTTTAGTTTTCTTCAGTATGTTTTCACTAACAGGGCAATATTGTTCCCCTTGACCTAAGAGTTATGTGCAAATAATTTAACTTGTTTATGTGTTTATTTTGATTTTATCAGGCTTACAAATCTCTCTCTAGTGTTTAGGACTATAAGCAGCTTTTGTTCTTAACATATTTATTCTCCTTCCCATGGTTTGATGTTGAAATAGAATTTACAGAGAAAGCTGAAATAGAGCAAGAAATTGTGGCTGCTTATTTTTAGTTGTAATAAGAAAACTACTGTCAGAAGTTGGTCTTTATGTTCTTGTGATTCTTAATATGTAAAGCATGTTCTAAAGGCTGACTCAGCATAAATAATGCATATTTTAATAGACAAAAGTAGTCTCGGTTTTGTTGAGAAACTTTGATAATATTGTAGGATAGATTTTCTTAAAACAGACTGTAGTTATGCAGGGCTTTGTTGTTGTCGTTATCATTATGCTAGAGTTTTCTATCCTTAGGGGGAAAACATGCAGACAAAGACTTATTACAGCAGACATTATCATTTTTAAATCTAACAGAAACCATTTGCTCAGACACAGAATTCAGAGTACAAAGCTGACATTCTAAAAAACATTGACATCATTGACATATCTGTTGATAAGGATTTCAACAAACAAACAAACATTGCTTTTTGATAACCCGCTTTCTATACAGTAGTATTTCACTGTGGGGCAGAGCTCTACAAGCTCACTGCTGTGAATGCAAAAAGATGGCAATCAGATTAAAGGCTTTTGAGGAAAGCTTGCATTTTATGGCAAGATAAAAGCTGGTGAGTTTTTTATTTTATTTACTGTTCTGTGTCCTCATTCACAGCATTCATATTAATCTGGGCATAACATTATAAATGTTGAAGAATTGAAATACATACTGCTTTTCAGAACTCAAAAACATATCCAGAGCATTCCTGAAAGTTTGAGACATCTTTCTTTTCCACAAAACTCCACAAAATGTAATTTATATTCTTTATCTCCAGGCTTTGTAGTCCTATTTATTAATAAGTAGTATCAGATTCGTGATATCTTTTATGGCAAGAGCAAAAATGTACCAATACGCCTTGTTGGTAATTCTCAGAGTGCCATAGTACATCTTGACACTTCTTATCCCAAGGAAACAACAACTAAGAGGTTTCAGGAGGGGTTTCCTGCTAAGATTTCTCAATTTCCATCTCAAACACTGCTTCGAAGTTTTCTTATGATGTGTGGTACCAAAGACCCCAGCAGGATCAAGACCCCATGGTTACAGTTGAACAAGGATAAGCTATTTCTGCAATATAAAACTAAAAAACTCCTCACACAAGTATAGAAAACAGTTGTATAAGTGAAAATACAAGTATGCTAATATCATAGCATATTAGATAGCTTGAAGTCCTTTGGGGTGCATGAAAATAAAAGCAAATACATAGTCTGTTAGATAGCTCAAAGTGCTTTATAGCTCGTTGCTGTTTTGTATGACAGTACCATACAGAAACTTGCATATACGTTATATATATTTCTGAGATATTTAGCAATAGGACAATTACTAAATTGTGTCAGTTACATTAAAAAAAAAAAAAAGAGCTAATTAAAACTTCTATTTCAATAAAATCTCCTCTTTTATTTCAATTTTTACATGTCCCAGAAGCAAAAAATACTTGTCAAAGTTTTGTGAAATTATACTAACAACTACATAACACTCAAGTGGTACAAGACTGGAGCTAGTACTGTGTATTAATCATATTTTGTCAACCATTGGTAACATATGGTATTATATCAAATATGTTTACAAAAGGTGTGAACAGGTGCTAACGCTCATGTTCCAAATGTTGACAGGTCTTAACAAGATGTTCTCTTTTTACCAAGCTATGTCCCACAGACAAGGCTTGATAAAGCCTTTAAACTAGGGCAAAGCAATTTTCCAAGTAACTTAAATTTCTTTCCAATTTTTTCTGAAATTTGCTGTTTCAAAACTAACTTGAAGGAAATTTTCAAAGAACGCTATCCTTTCTCATTTATAAGGTGAATGTGGTAGGTGTTTGCTGCTAACACTGCTATCAATAATACTAATTATTACTAATATAGTGTTAGAAGCCCTTGCGAAGGTGACAGTCACGAGACTCCTATTCATACATAAAAGGCAGACTGTATGCAGTCTAAAATCTCAGAAAGAAGAACATTGGAATATAAAGAACAGGGCAAATATAGAAATAATGAGACATGATTAGAATAGGACCATTTCAAAACAGCTGTATTTAAGAACAGTGAACACTTCCATATAGAGTTTAACTTCTTTAATCATGTAGCTGCTTAAAATGTCTATTTAACCAAAACAGACAAGGTTTTCCAGTAAGCTTGGGAAGGTTTATTGTACAAAAACTTGTGGAAAATTATTACAGAATGAGCGTGCTCTCATTTCTGTTTAATCTAGAACAGAGAGTATCCGATATTTATGCCTCAGTGACACACAATTTTTAGTAGTAAGCAACAAAATGTGCAACTATTCTTCTTAAGAAGAAGCTGGAGTGTGCAACACTATTTCAGGCTGTTGGGTTTTAATTATAGTTCATACAGATGCTATGTTGGTAGTTACAATAACAAAGGCAAGATAATGGTCTAGCTTCAATTATTTTAAGGTATGACTTTAAGTAAATTGCTGCTCACTTAAAATCATTTCCACCATTTTTTTTCTGCAGCCATTAGAATGTTTAGGGTCACTACTTTTTAGAAGTTATTATACGTAACTTGCCTTCATTGAAGGCAGCAGCATAGAATGAAAAATAAGCGAGTTCTTATTGTAAATAATAGGAAGGGAAAATTCTTAATTCAAATCAAAATAAGAACTTTCTAAGAACATTGCTCATTTTAAGCAGTATTTTCTACTGCTTTGAAAAAGATTTTAAAAGCAACAGTATAAAGCAACTGCTCCTCTCTGAACAGCTCTCCATTGTGGCATTTGAACATGTATTCTGATCAATGTTCACATGAAATTACTGCAAAGCTTCGGAAGATACTCACATGGGCGGGTAGGGCTTTTCAGAACTCACATCAGGTGGTGAGTATCTGGTTTTGTCTGATTTAGGTGATGTAATTCATTGTTTCCATCAGTGTCTAAGGATGCTTGGGGTATGAAGAAAATCTACAGCTCAGTTTAAACGCAGTCTGAGGTAAAAATGATAAAGAATACATGTAAGTTATGTAGTCACTGCCAAGACACATTGAGGATTCTAATAAACAAATGTAAAACACAAGCATTGTGCGATATGTTAGTGTATGCTATAGAAGTTCTCTTAGCCACAGCAAAAGATTATAGCTTGAATTTTCTCCGGGAAGTAGCATGAGTGTTTCTCTCTGTTGTTTTTTTTTACTTGTTCACTTGCTTGCTTTGTGGTTTTTTCTTTTCATAGAAATTTCCTTTACATTTTTACACCTCAGCATTCACATAAACAAGTACTCTCTCTCTCCCTACCTCTTTCATTCTACGTGCATTGCAAAACAACTTTTTCAAGCTGACATTCTTTGTATATTTTACCCTTGAGACTGGTGCATCAGTAGGTGTCAAAGGGCCAAGTCACAAAGCATTTCCCATATGGCTGAGCCTAGGCTGTATCATCTTAGAATTTGTTTTCAGACAGGCAGCCTACATTTACACTGATCTCTCTAGACAAAAAAAATGAAAAATAAAAATAAATAAATAAAGGGACAAATAAACGCTGTGGCTCGCTGGCTGGCTAGTTGCCTACCACAGTTATTAATTTTGATAATTCCTTTGTGGCCTGTCTTATTGTATTTTCCATTTAGCTCTAGATGAAATTTTCCAATTTTTAGAGACTTTAGAGAAATTGTTATTGCCATTTAATACTTGGTAAGCATATCCTACTTTTGCAAGAGAAAAAGGTTCTGGTTCAATGCTGTCTGTAATCTGTTTTACTCTCAGACCACAGCATGAGATACTGATCTTAAAAACCATGTGCATAATACATTAGCAGTGCATTATTCCTGCTTTTCCACCAGCTGGCAGGAAGTTAACCTAGTATTAGGAATTAGTATCTTCCAACAGATGATTGTTGCCTGCTTTCACAAGAGAAGTTTCTCTTATTAGTTGATTCAATTCCACCATATCAGACTAAGAAATATGAAAATGAGGAGTAAAAGAGAAGTAGAGGACAATCAGTGCACGGCAATAAATGCAAGAAACTTTGCCAATAAGTTTTATTTGTATGCCCCTTTCCGTCTTTAACTGTTTGGGTGTTCAAACTGCTGCAATATCTCATTAAGGGACTACACTAGGGTTTCTGGAATGTAATCATATGTATTATTTCATTTTTTTTTTATAAAAGTTATATTCAGAAAAATATTATTAAAATACTGACTGACCCACCCTTCACAAAATTATTTACTCCCACTGGAGTCCCTCTGTAGTTTTGACTTGTGGTTGCCTTTATGACAAGAAGTTCCACTGTATAAATGAAAAATATTTATTTTTGCTTATATTAAAACAGTGGTTTGATAATATAGTTATACGTAGTCACTTATTTCTATCAACATTCTGTATTCACTTTCTACATACATACCATTTATGATTTCTACCATATCTGCTTTCACTAGTTTTCCAATTCTCTCTTAGAAAGAACAGCTTGTATAAAAACTTTTCTACTTCTACGGAATCAATTCTGGGATGGAATAACAAACAGAGCACTCAGTATTCCACATTTGAGTGCATCATTGCCATCCAAACCAATTTTCATAACTATGCTTTCCTTTTAATTCCTTTCCTAATGATTCCTGATGTTCTAACTAGATTTTTAGGGCACAGCTACTCCTTGATCTCATGTTTTCAGAGAAGAATCTATGACAATTCTTTTAACGCTGTTTTAAACTATAGGATATATATAATACTAGTTCATCATTTTAATTGTTGCTTTCCTTTAGCTTTCTAGAAGCATTTCATCCACTCAGTGATTTCCTCCCAATCATTACATTGATTTTTTATTTATTTCAGTCTGTCATATGGGCTTAATTTGAATTTTTCTTGATGTCCATTCTCTGTAAAGAATTACACAAAGGCAGCAGCATCTTAATTTATAGACATCAGTTCTCCATCATTTAAAGACAGTTTAAATTATTTTTAAACTAACCTTTTGGCTTTTAAAAATGAATCTCTAAATATTTATTAATTTAGCAAAATATAATTTTTTGAACTCTACAAAATTTAAACTATTTCAATTATTTCTCATTCAGACAAGAATTCCACTTTTACAAAGAAGCAAAAGCTTTTTCTTCTAATGATTTTGTTTGCTATTCTCTTAGCCTCAGTCAAAATTTTTGTACCTTATAGAGTCTTTATAAATCTTTACCAATCTTTATAAAGTGAAATTTTTACAGCAAACTTTATGCTACATTCAAATATTTTACCCTCTTAACTCCCTCTTTAACTTGTTCACTTGCATTTTTATGTAATTCATACTAACATTTTCATGTAATTCTCCTTTTTAATATTAATTTTGTTGCCTTGGGTTCAGGTGCTTTTCCATTCCTACATGGATGTTCAATAGGATGTGTTACAACCAAGGTACCCCAACAGCTGTTTGAAGTCATTCTAGAAGCAGATCTTATGCACAACAAAAAATGTGAATCAAGACTTGACTCTCCTTTGCTGTTAACAGACCAGTTCTTCCAACAGGTATTCAGAGGCTCTAAAATGCAGAGTCTGCACCATGCATTTCTATTACAGTCAGTACAGGGATAACCAAAGTCTCCAGTATAATTAATTTTCTGCCTTAACCACCTTCTAAATCTCCTTTAGCATGTTGTGGTTACCATCACTGTCAGCCAGCAGTACAGCCTAATGCTATATTTGTTATTGCTTAGGTACGGCATTTCAACCCAATGAGATTATGTTATATTTTGAAAAAGTTATCTTGATTATTTTTCACTTTGTATATGACATAATTACTCCCGGTACTCAATATACTTTACTAGAATGTTATCATCTTGCTTGCTCCATAAAGCTGTCCAGCCACATAAATACCTAAATGCAAAATCAGCTTCTGCAGCAAAGCATTTTACCTTGTCATTGCTTCAAACCTTGCTGTAAACTTTTTTTTTCTTACTCTCAAACACTTTGAAAATGTCTCTAAACTTTTACATGGCCTAAGAGTTTTGAACTGCATGTCTTATCATAAAAAAAAATTAACTTTCTGCAATTCTCAATAAAATCAAATGCTGAAAACTATTTAAAAGAAAAAAAAAAAAAAACCTTGGATTTATGCAGGAACAGCAGACCAGACAGAGTAACAGGCCCAGACTTAGAAAAGTAATTAGAAAAGTGTACTTGGTCACATTCAACTGAAGAGAATTGAATAGATATCTCCTATATAACATCTTTACCACTATCCACATTGGGAGGGAAGGAAAAATAAAAAATGAGCTAATCTTATCTATCTTATTAATGAATTAGGCATGGTCAGAAGTCCCTTTAGGTAGGAACTTTGTGGAGGTAGGCACTGCTTTGTTGACTTTCTGGGTACAGCCAGGCATTAGACATTTTCTGGATGTTTGGTTACAAAATCAGGACTTTCTAATCTCAGTTTTGGACTTCACTGCCTAAACTTCCCTAAATCCTAGATCCACGTTTTTTCCCACCTAGCCCTGCAACTGTATTCAGGCAAGTTTCTACATTTTCCTGAAAAGCTAATTAACACAGATCATTTAATATCTCTAGCTGTGACATTTAAGAAATGTTCCAAACTAAACTTTTCAGACTGTGTAAAGGACAATATTAATATTCACAGACAATTTGAAGTCAGATGATCTGGTAATGCCTACTGTACAGAAAATAAACATTTTCTATCCCATAGCAGCACGACATCACGGTATCCGATATTTGGTCTTCTTTGTATATAAAAGCAGTTTCTTTCTTATGTCATTTCAAAGCTAAACACCAATTAAAAAGTATCAAATTCCCATGCTCCACAGCAGCTCCCACACTGAGAGAAAAAAGGCACCAGATATTACAATTCCAAACACATAGAAGAGATATTTCAGTAGTTAAAAAGTAATATACCTCAGTCATGAGATAAGCTGTTAATTCCCAATGGAACTTAATTTTTTTACTACTAACAAAAAATGCAGCATGTTTTAAAGGTATAATATAAAACTTTTACAGAAAAGGTCAGGTATCAGCAGATGCCTTCCATATTCATGCAACATTCAAAATAATTAGCATACAAACACCATTATTTAAGTAGTGATTTCAACTTCTGCTTTCATATTATATAAATTTTTGCTCAATTCAAAAGAATTTTTAAATGTATCAAAAATACTTATTAAAAACAAGAAGAAAATAGATACACTTTATGATTCCAGAAAATGAAACCATAACAAACAATAATTTAATAAATAACGCTCTGTGCAGCTCTTATTTCTATTGCAGCTTCTGGTTGAACTTTAAAATGTTATAAAAAATATGTATTTCAAGTTTTGTCTTTCTATTTGACATTTAAAAAGATTATTACCTTTTCAAATTGATTTGCTTTTAATCAGAAAAAGACCTTTCCACACAAAGGTTACAATAAGACTCATATTAGTCAAGCATGCACACATTTCATGCTCTTCTTATTCTGGCAAGGACAAAAAAAAAAAAAAAGCTCATTGCAAACAACCTTTGACACTTAATCCGTTTATGCTTTTTTTTTCAAACAACAGAAATAAATAAAAGAAAAAATCAAAATTTTCAAGTTTGAACTTCTTATTGAAAAGATGGCTGGTAAATATAAATAACTGAGTATTTTTAATAAGTGTAGTTGAAAAAATGTGTTCAATCTCTGAACAGATTGTTAAGAAAGCACCTAGAAATTATGGCTGCATCTGCTGTCTCCTTTAATATGTCACATCTCTAATTCCAAGTAGATGCATCATAAGCCCTTCTTCAATAAGGAATGTGGACTAGCCAAGGCCAGAAATATTTAGCTGCTATAGGTACTTCTCTTTTATGAGTCCTAATGTGAAATGAGAATTTGCAGCACTTTTGTTTGCCAGCACCCAAAGGCTTAGTTACTAACAGCTCTCTGAGTTAGAGCAGAGTTCACAGTCAGGGTTACCTGGATTCATTCCTGAGACTTTTGAGTGTCCTAATAATCGAAACACATTTTCTATTTCATGTCTGGCCAACAGAGTTAGTCCAAATTTGAAAGGGCTAGGCTGTATACTAATCTGATCACAGTCATAAATTCCCACAGCACTTTTTATGAGCTACAGTAAAATGCATGCACGTTACATTAAATAAGTACATTTCTTAATATCTCCAAATAATTGTAAATTACTGTAATATTTTCCATCTTAAAACAGTGAATATCTTCTTATATCAAACTATGCTCAGTATCATAATTTCTCTGACTTTGTAATAATCTCTGTTGCTGTTAAATAATTAAGTTTCTGTGGTGAATAAGTTATTCTGTGTAATCTGTAGGCCTAGAACTATTATTATTTTAATTTGTTAACGGCACAAAAATTTTTGTGATTCCATGGAAGATTTATATACATGTAACAGTATTATCTTGCCAATATTTTATAAAGTAAGGACCTGACTGGATGAAAATAAGTATATAAGATTTATTTGTTTAGATTATTAAGCATTTGAAGTGGTTTATCTTTTCTTTCAGATTCACAGTTTAAACAAGTATCATTCATGAGCCCAGTTGGTTGAACAGTGAAAAGTTAAATAACCTGAATAATGTCAATAATTAGCAAATGTTCCTTATTGGGTTGGCAGATGACTGCTGTGCTTTAAGCATTACTATTAATTACAATGTTAGCTGAATATTTGTAATCACTTCAAAGTTAACCTTTGTATTCTCAGGAGATTTTTCTTTATGAGAGTCACTCAGAACCTGAGAGAGAAACTAATTAGTCAACAAATGACAAGAGCAGAAGGAACAGAAATTAGTTCTTTGTTTACTGCTTCATGGCTCTACAATATAATTTGCATTGTAATTAAAATTTGTTTCATATTGTAAAAAGAAAAGTATATAGTTCTGGGGTAATAATAGTATTTTAGAATGACACTGATGTTTCATTAGTGTTGTGTGTTCCCTGAGTGAGTGGGAGCCAGATAGTTCTTCGACAAGTAACAAACTTTTCCGTATCTCCTGACAGAGAAAATGTTTAAATTTACACATCATGAAGCATGGAGAGAAACATTTGAAATGAAGTTTGTTGAGCTACAGCTTGGCCACTTGCTTCATGCATTTGACAAAAATCTGTGTGCTTGACAGTCACTTACTGTGTCTTAGTGAACAAAGCATTGATTAATGACGTCATCTTCTCTTATAAATAACCAAGCCTATCCCAATAATCTAATACTATTTTTATGTAATGAAGAAAACCCATGAAATTGTTACCATATGTTATCCAATAAATATACTTACATTGTAGACAAATGCTATTTAACAATGTATTTACTGTAAGGGATTATGAAATTGAATATTTTAAAAGCAAAAAAGAGACTTATACTATTTGGATTTAAAACTCCAGGAGTTTCTGCTAGCCAGCACAACCCATAGTTCAGTTCCCACAGTTGTATGTGCCCAAATCTAAGTGCAGGATCATGTTTGCAGAGCTTTAAAGATAGTGGAAAGATTGTTTCACACTGTGATTCTCTTACTATGTATCTTACTGTTTTCATGCAAGCGGTATTTGTGGTGTCTTTACTATTAATATTTAACATTTCATAATACATGAGAAGTTATTTTAAAAAACCTGCAGCTTTCTAGTTCTGTTAGACAATCTTACAAGAATGTATGAGTCTCTGAGTGACGGTCCAAAACCTGTCTTTATACTGCCCTCTTTCCTCCTTTATATGCTAGACAACATAGAAGGTTATAATTTGATTCTAATTTTTTGATAGAGACAGGAGATAACTTAAGATAGGGCTGGGGGCCAGAGCTGTGCCAAAATGAGGCCCCAAAGCTGTGGGCAGGGGAAGAAGTGTGAGTATCTAGTGGGAATGGGCAGGAGTCTCCAGGGGACTGGTCAAGGCCAGCTTGGTCTCTGGTTGTTCTTATGGCCCCACACTTGATGCTTTCCACATCAGTAGCGTGTAGATCTTTTATTTCCTCATATCTTGCTTCCCTTATTATATTTCCTTGAAATTAATGTATTTCAACAGAACTATAATGTTTCGATGCGTGGGGACAATTTTTCTTAAAAAATGCTGTATTTTTAGAGTTGACCAAGAGTTTAGTTTGTCAGAACTAAGCACAGAAATTTTTCTGTTTCGAGTGAAAGAGAAGTGACAAAAACAACAAAACCCAATTATTTGTGCTCCTTTTACATCAACTAAGCAGTGAGCAACTCTTGCAAGGAATCTTTTATGTGCCACTTTGAGAAACATATCTCAGAGAAGTGCGATATTTCAGATCCTACTTCTCTATCTTCACTATCTATTAAGGAATCTTAGGAAATAACCAAAATGGATAAATGAAATCGAGATAGCCATTTAAATGTGACAAAGCCCATTTCAATTATTTAAATTTTGTCAAAGATTCTGATATTTTCTGAAAGAGAAAGCTGAAAATGATTTGATATAAACATTTTTGAAATCTCCCTGACATCATAAAATATTTTATTTCCGATGAAAATGCATTTCTCAGTCCTGTTGAGACAAAATTCGTAAGTGCTAACCTTAATTGAACTTCCAGAATGTGAAAAGATAGGGTAATATTGTTAATCTTATAATAGCTTCTCCTCCTCCTCCTGTCTTCACTCTTGATTCACTTGATGTGTGCTTCCCGAAAATTTACTGTTTATTGCCGTCTTTCAAGTGTGAACAAATTCAGCCTACAAATGATTCATAAAAATTACAACTTTAATTCAGTCTCCTAGATTCAAATAAAGCACATACGAGCAACATGATTTTCAAAAATTTTGAGCACCCAGAAGACTTAAAATTATTTTACATCCCGTCCCAATCCAAAACTTTTATCTTAGCACAACTACCACATTCACCTGAAGAACGCTAGCCTGATTAAAACATTTATGTGGTAGATTTTGCACAGGAACTTCATAATCTGCTGGAACAGCAAGTCTAGTTCTCCATAGCTAAAGCTTGCCTTGAAATAAATATTGTTCCCTGAAACATTGTTCTCTGAAATAAACCTCTGCTCTCTGAGCTTCAACTGACCATGTATCAGTTCGTAGAAACATTTTTCCTACCTCTCATAATAAATTCACAACAAATACAATGACCAAAAGCTACAATCAATAAAAAGCAAACAAAACAAACAGACAAAAACAAAGCAAAACAAAAAAAAAAAAAGAAAGAAAAAAAAAACAGGAAAGACCTAGGAGCTATCAAGGTCTTTAAGATGCAATCATATCAGACTAATCAGACTACATGACACCTAAGGACAGAAGTATTCACCTTCCTAAGAGTACATTCAACATAAATCAACTGGATTATTCCACTATGCAGCAAAGTGAAGAGAGATGGGTCACAAGGGCAGAGTTCAGAAATGTTGTTAGAACAGTCTGATTCTCTGAGAAATCAAAGTTTAAAAGTGTCCTGTAGCTACAAAATCTTAACATCTTTTACTCAGCGTGGGAATGGGTACCATGTTACAAATTTTGTGGATTATATTGTCTTCTAAGAACCCTCTTAAAATAACCTTTTCTTTCCAGTAGTCTTCTATGTTTTTCCATCCAGCTGGAGAAACGTATATTTTCTTCTAGTCAAAGCTTCTTTCAAAATGTTTTGACTATTCTTTCTTCTTCCGCATATTTGATGTTTCTAATTTAGCTTGTTAAACCAGGAATGAAACTAATTAGTTGGTGGAATCAACTGATGTGCAATTTAAAGTAATTTGTGGGGTTTTTTAAAGGATATCTGCTGATATATCTCCTGAACCTTAATTGGGCCACTGGAGAGGTTAATTAAAACTTTGTAGATTAATTAAGCAAATTCCATCCACTTTTCTCTAATTTAGAAATTCTCTGTTAGTTTTGTTCTATCAGTCACACTAATGTGTCTATAATGTTTCTTATTTAAAAAAAAAAGACTCAAAACCCTAAGTTGTTATGAAAAAATATTCTTTTACTCTGAAGACTAAAAAGATGAAAATCTTATTTTAGTTGAAATTTCATCATGCTAGCTGCTGTTGAATTTTATTTTTCCTCTCTGTATTTTTTCTGCACTGGTTACATATATACTTCCATACACATTTTCAAGTTTACAATCAACATAGAGATTGCTGTAATAAGAATGAGCTCATTGCTGGACATCCCAAGTGAGAAGGACAGTTAAGTGCTTCTGACTATTCTGCTTTGGAACATGTTTTAGGGAGCTAGAGAAAACACTTCCTGTGTTCTGCCCCAGAGATGAAAGGCAAGCATGAATGATGAAGCTCCATCTTAAAACATTTTAAAACACAGAAATGGCAGCCAATATTGAATATAATATTATTAGTGCAATGTATAAATGCATTAATGTTCCTGTATATGTCTCTACTGAAAATAACCTGTGCAATATATCATACTTAGAATCACATTTGTATTTCTATATCAAGTTAGTGGCTCAAGAGCATGTTTATCAATCTATGAGATCCAGATCTTCTTCCCTGCCAATTTCCACTCCTGTTCATATTACAGTTAATCCCCTATGAGTTCTAGATTCAACGAAAGCCTGAGGCATCTGAAGACACCCTGCAATGAGAGAAAATTCTTAGTTAAAAGGTTAAACACCTTAGTTGACACCAAGGAGAGATAAAAAGATCACAATGAGATCCAAATCAAACAGTAAAATGAGGGGAATACAGTAAGAACTGCTGAGAAGAGAGATGTTTTCAGCCCTCATGCAGGGCTGCTAGGAGGTTTTGGTGTCCAGCTGCAAACTACCAGCTTGGAACACCCTCCTATGAATGGTGCTTATAACTTTTTTCTGAAGAGCTAGTGTTCATTCTTTCTTTTGTGACACACAGTTTTGTGGGAAGGGTATGATGCTGCTTGCCATTCCCAGAAAAATAGCCAGGAAACCAGGACCCAGGCATGTTGTCCTGATACCCACTGATCCTCTCTCAGGAGAATTCCATTGCCATCAGGACCACATCAGGTTTTAATTCAGTCTCCAATTGTTCTGCAGAGCTGTTGTAGCAGAGTTCACCATTCTCTGGGTCAGAGAGAAACAATTTGTGTATGAGTAACAACATACCATTGTACAATATGGTGTTCCTCCAGGACATTAATCCAGGTGTCCACACACACACACACAAAAATCCATTAGGGCTTGTATAGTTCATATATATTTTAAAAAGAAAAAAATCACTATTTTTGGAAATTGCTTGTCTTGATTGGTGTTAGTACGTATGAAGTGGAGGTATTTTAGCAAAGGAACCACCATGTAACTAGTTATTGGTATTTCTTTTACAAAGTAGATACAAAGCTGTTCAGCAAAACTAAAATGAAGGCATTCTAGGGAATGCTAAAATCCCAGTATGAAATTACATAGTTAAGGTACTTTTAGAGTTAGATACCAAGATTACCCCTTATTTACTTTTCAATTGACTCCCACAGTGAGTACTTAAATCTCTGTGTATCAGGTCCTTGTTAATTCTTTTTTTTTTTTTTTAGTTTTTGTTAGCATCACTCTTTTTATATCTGCTTAGAATTTCCTTTTTATCAACAACAATTCATTTTTTAAATAAATCAGGCAATTTCAGAAGATTTTTAATTGTAGCGCAGTTGTTTAGGCATTGATCAAGACTCATTCCAAGACCAACTGATAAATTCTTTCCAGGCCTAGAATCACATATCATCACAGCTTGTGCTATTCTTCTCCCTCATATAGTAGTATAGAGTTATTTTTCTAATTCGACATTTACAGCGAAGACAGATCAAACACACTAGTGATAAACATATGAATTAGATTTGTTACCTCCCTCTGTATAGGAAACTATTTATTTTAATCAAAGAAAGATCTCCTATTATTCAGACACGAGCTGTCTGTGATGGACTACTCTCAGTTTTACCCTACTTTCTTTTAACTTCCATGTCTTCAAATTACTTTCCTTAAAAAGTGTTCTGAAAAACTGCAGACTGATTTGAAAATCAGCTATTGAGTATCTAGCTGCCTGGGTTACTGCTTCTTTCTCCAGTGGAGGCAGCATTAGAGATTCTTCATTAACAAGAGCTGTCCCCACACTCACAGATTTGTTGAAAATACTGACTGACCTACAATTTGATTCACTCCATGGCCAAGGTCTTCAGTTCTTGATGTGTCAAACCCTTAGAGCTTTGCTTTTCAGATGTGGTACTCACCTATTTTTGTTTTCAGTTGTAATTAGCTCTACTTTCACTTCCACATTCAAAGTCAGCAACTCTACCGAAAACAGAAGAAAAGTGGTCAGTTTATCCTATGAATCTACTTTCCCTTCATCTTTAGACTCCGTAGCCAGTCATCTGTACATTTTCCTTCACCCTCAAGCTTTCCGTGTTCTACATTATTATTTTGGTGATAGAAATCTTTACTTATTACTTTCATTTATTTGAAGAAATAGTAAGTCTGCCTATGCTGATTTTTTTTATTATTTTTCTCACATTATCTCCAAACTCTTAAAAAAAAATGAAAAGACAGACTATCATTATGTTTAATTTTTTGTCTATATAGCTTAAATTTGTTAGTTCTTTTTAAAATAATGATTTCTCTATAGAAGTTAGAAATTATGGTTCATCCTGTCGATTTTTTCAGATATTTTTTGTGCTTTTAATTTTTGTAAGGAAGAAGGGAGTAACTGTTTCTCTTGATTTCTCAGAGTTTAAATTTAAGGAAGTTATTTTACTTCTAGAGATTTTTCTTGAACCACAAAAACAGAGATTTTCTTAAAGTTCTGTTTCATGATCATGAGAATCCATACCAGAATTGATTTTGTACTCCCTGAACAGGTTTAGAAGTCAGTAATACCTTGAATACCTCGAAAAATGCAAGGTCTTCTTTTTGTTATATTTACCAATTCTGCAGGTTTGAGTTGTTGATGAAACAAATCCTCCACTAATGTCCAGTAGGATTGTTTGCCCTGTTAAGGACCGCTATCATTTTGGTACTAGTTCAGTAACTAAAGCACAGCAAATTCAGTCTTTCATAGGTTAGACCACCGCTCTCTGTAGCTGTGTAGCAGTATCTTCCAGTACATAATGTCAGCCAAGGGGAACATGTTAGTTACATGCTTTTGTTATCCATTTCACAACTTGAACATAGTATGAGTTGGCATTGCAGTGAGCCACGTGTATACAAGTCAAAATTGTTCCATACCCGTCAAAATCAATGCCTTGAGTCCACCTAAAGTAGAACAAAGAGAAAGGTCCATTGAGTACAAATTGTATGGTCAAAGTTGTTATTTCAGTTCAGTCTTTAAGAAAATGCTTTTTCTCATGTCTGAATTCATTGTTGTTTTTTTTCAGTACATTTAGTGTACCGCAGTATATATGTAGTGTAGCGTTTAAGAAAATATTTCATTTCTGGATTCCTAAATACTACTATTTCAAAGAAACAGCAACAATGTGTGAGCAAAATCAGAAATCTAATTTTTAGACTTAAGTTTTTATTTAATCATCAAGTTTTCATGTTTTCTTCAGCTTTATTCTTTCAGTGTATGTTTGCAGGGAGAAGATATGCTTCTTCCCACAGGGTGGCAGAAGCACTTTTAATGATGCAAAATGAAAGGTGAAAAAATGTGCAAAAATGTCAGAAATGGCAAAAGGAAATTTTTACAGCCTGCTGACACAAATAAATCACCATGCACTTGATCCACGGAGAAACTCAACAAAGCTTCTCGCACAACAGCACCTCTTCAATAGGTATGATTCCAAACGGTCCTTTCCTGTTTTTGAAGAATTTTGATATATTGTATGAGTTCTGATATTCACTATAATTCTGCCTATACGGGAATACAGGTTTTGCTGAAATAATTAGACAATGGTTTGAAGACCAAATCTTCACAGGATAGTCGTTTATTTATAGTTTTCTAAATGCATAAATGAAGGAGATGTTTCTTGGACTTACCTTTGCATACAGTCAAATAGTCCTTAATCATGCAAAAATCGCATAGCTGGTGACACAGCTTTCACCTGAGAAATTGCCTTTTCTTCAGTAGGTCAGTTTTTGGAATCACTTGTTTCTTTTCTTCAAAAAATCAGTTTTCCATATTTCAATTCTTGCATTTTTTCTTGCGTTCAGATGTGTGTCAGCTCTGCTCACATTTTATATTTTTTAAGTAAATGTGTGATTCATCACCAAGACATACTCCTCTACATGACTCATTTATCTCTGTATGCAGTCCCAATCACTCAAATGCCTCAGATAGAATAGCATCAGCTATAGTAAAAAGCAAGAATTATCTGTGTCTAGATTGTTTGAACATACAAAATCAACATATGTATTTTTTCTTTTCTATTAGCTTTGGGGAAATTTCACTTTTTTAATTTATGTTTTTAAACAAAATTATTAATATCAATGTGCAGACAGGTACACAGACACAAAGATTTTTCTAAATTAATAAGACTTTGGATTGACCATTACTTCTAGGAACTAAAACTAATTTTGCTGATGTTCTCTGAGTTTATTTTCTAAAAACATCAAAATTTGGGGTTATTTCATCCTCTGTTTGGGATATGTAATACCATATACTCAACCCCTAAGGAAATACATTCTAGTGAAGTGAGAAAAGCCCTGAATTTCCACCGACTTTCAATCGTATAGTTACTTGGATTAACAGCTCTTTGAATTCATTCAAGTTAGGCAACATTTTCAAAAAGTAAACAAGCCCAACACACAGCATTGAGATAATGGGAAAATATTGGGAACATCAAATACAGTTCTCTAAGTTCGAACCCTTTTACATAATCAAGGAATGGTTGAGGTTGGATGGGGCTTCTGTAGGTCATTTTGTCTGACACCTCCCCAAGACTACTCCATGCAGTGGTCACCAGGAGCTTGTTGGCTAGGACTGTGTCCAGGCAGCTTTTCATTATCTAAGGAAGGAGATGTCACAACTTCTCCAGGCAACCTATGCAAGAGCTGTTACTCACACAGCGAAAACTTTTTCCTGATGTTCAGATGGAACCTCTTGTGAAACTTGTTTCAGTTTATACCCATTGCCTCTTATCCTTTCAGTGGACAAAACAACTAAGAGTCTGGTTCTATCTTCCACCATAAGAAGCCAAGAAGGAAGAGGCAATCTAACTTCATCTTCAGTATGGGTTAGTCTGAAGTTTCCAAGTTTTAGTTATTATCCATAAGAATAATCGTCAGGGCTGGTTTTGAACAACTAAGCATAGGAATTATCTCCCTGAGTGTTAAAGGTTTCTTCAACAGTCTGTAGATGTTTTATAAAATTAATAAAGTAGAAAGGTTTGGTTAAGAAAAAAATGTTACAAAGTCTGCAGGTGCAAAAGAGCAATGATTTTAAGCTGTGCAATTGTAATTACATGGTTCAAAGCACTGAAAAACTGAAAAACTAAGTATATGGTGGTTTAACACTGACAGGCAGCTAAGCTCTACCTCACACTCTCACTTCCCATTCTCAAAAGGACAGAGGGTGAAAATATGATGAAAAAAACTCGAGGGAGATAAGGATAGGGACATAGCTCACCAACTACGATCACAGGCAAAATAGATTCAGCGTTAAGGAGATTTATATAATTTATTGCCTATTACTAACAGACTAGGGCAGTGAGAACTAAAAACAAACTAAAAACATCTTCTTTGCATCTAGCCTCTGCTACCTCCTCCCCTCAAACATCACAGGGAACAGGGAATAGGGGCTGTGGTCAGTCCATAATGCTTCATCTCTGCTGCTCCTTCATGGTCACTCTGCCCCTTCTCCAGCATGGGGTCCCTCCCATGAGATGTACTTCCCAAACTGATCCAGCACCTCCCATCCTCCTTCTGGTCTGACCTTTGTGCCGATGGGACTGTTTCTCTCACATGTTCTCACTCCTCTCCTCCAAAAGCTGCTGTGCAGCAGTTCGTCCTGTTCTTAAATCTGCTCTCCCAGAGGCACACCCAGTGTCACTCATGGCTCAGCTCTGGCCAGCAGCAGGTCTCTTTTGGAGCAGCTGGAGCTGGCTCTGACCTGACATTGGGCAGCTCCAGAGCTCTGATCACAAGAGCTATTCCTGCACCCCCCTCCTCTTCAGTGCCCCTTTACCCACTCAAAAAAACCCTTGCCACGTAAGCCTAATAAAAGTAGAGCATTGATTAATGATGATCATAAATTCCACATCTATAATTCCACAGATCTGGTTCACAAATATTTTGCAAATTCTAAAACTGTAAAACCTTTTGTTTAAGCTTATAGCAGCTCTCTCACTGAACCTGCTATAGACACTAACTTCTGTAAATCAAATATTTAGTTCAGTAAGGACCTCACAGAATAAGTACATAATCCATAGCAAAACAGTAATGCTCATAACTCACGAAATGGATATACTGAATTCATCATTTAAAGAAGGGACAAGACAGGTTATCCATAAGAATCTATCTTTTTGAATAAAATATTAAGTGCTGAGATTTTATGCATGCAAAGTTGGTTGAAATAGCTACAGATACAACTTTGGTAATAGCAGTTTCTATCCATTAAAAAAAAAAAGACTCAATTTTCAGAACTAATTGAATTTCTCTTTAGTTGTAATACATTTAGACAAGCTATAATGCGTTCATTTCAGTTTTCGATTCCTTCTCTTGATTTTTCTCAGCTTTTTCAAGGAGAGGGGATAAGGTATTATCTTCCCTCTCACCCCAGCTGCACATTTTCATCAAATGTCATACACTTCATATGTCTTGGTCAGATTATTCTTTTGCAAAACCAGTGAAGACACTTTTTATAACACTCAGTTCGGTAGCTGTGTGAAACATTAACTACCTGTGAAAACAATAGTAGTTTTGCTCAAGAGTTTGGATAGTTTTTACTCAAATCACATACTTTTTATATGGTAATAAATCAAAATCAATACTGCTAACTATTATGAGACATTGCACTGTTAGAAATTTCCTGTAGAACCAGTATATGAGGGATACAATGTAACTCCTTGATAGGGTCAGGTAGCTTTTACTTAATGATTTTTTAAAGCAGTAATTATTGACTCAGTTAATAAATCCGGCTTCAGAGGTGCTTTGGGCAGCTATGCAAATAAATAGAAAGTGTTTTTAAGATGCCATGGTGTATCCAAAGGAATCATTTTGGTCAATTGTGTAAATGTTTTGCACACAGTATTGGCTTGGGACACATCTCCCCCTGGAGACTTATTGCATTTTTGAAGCCATTTCAATGTAGAAAACATCAAAAACAATAACTTTCAGATATGTACAACTGTGCTGAAAAGCCTACCTACAAAGCAGAGGAAATTTAAAACACAGTTTAACAGTATGGAAAATTACTGCTAAGAATTTATCATTAATTGTACACTGGAAAAATTATCACAGGCATTTCTAAACTTGGTAGGTTACAAAATGAGAAAGGATATTGCTATAAAATATTTTTCTGATTTTAGAAAAACAATTTTAGGAAAAAAAGAAAAAAAATCTATTTTTCTGTGCCATATAGTTAGTTCAGTGCAGGTTCTCTTCCTCCTCCTGATCCTTCCTTTTTGTTGTTGTTGTTGTTGTTTGTGTGTGTGTGTGTGTGTGTGTGTGTGTGTGTGTGTGTTTGTGTGTGTGTGTGTGTGTAGTATCAGACTTGGCAATCTAAAGAAATGTGTAGGCAGAACATTGTGAATATCTCACATGAGAACCAAAGTGGAAGATGCGATTCTACATTTAAATCTCTTCACAAAATAGCACTGTTTTTTAAGGTGGAAAGGAACATATTTTATGTTTTTTCCTCTTTCCTATCCACTATGTGTATTTGACAAAAATACGCACTTTGCTCTAAGATTAGAGAAGAAATAAACACATGAAATAAAACTTCATCATCCACTAGCTTGATCTGGTAAAGTGCTGATTTCAGAGGACCAAATGAAATGCTAGTTCCCTAGTATAGCTGAGGATACCCTAATTTGAAATCAGATGTTTGGAGTTTGGAAACTGAATTTCCCAATTCTTTGAAGTAATCCAACACTCCAAAGTCCATCAGTAATGCAAATCCCGGATATAGACGTCCTTCAAGAATAAACTGATTTAACCCAAAACTACTGCAGTTCACCAAAAACTAACAAACAAACAAAAAAAAAGGATGAAGGTCCTGATTATTTCTTCAAGGCATGATCTTCTACTCAGTCAGCTTTCTGTCAGACTAAGATGATAGAGTGACTTTCTCACTCAAAATAGATGGATTTTGTATTCATTTCTTTTTTGACCTTCCAAGCCATTATTTCAGAAAAACTAAGTGCTCTCTGTGTCCGTATCTGTAATTTGATGTGATTGCTGCACTCAACAGGAAAGAACAGATCAAGCTGCAAAAATGAGAAATAATGAAATTCATTGATAAAGAAATTCTGCTCTAATATAGGTCTCTTTGTATATAACCCTAAACAGAACAAGCCTAGTATTGTAATTTATAAATATAACTCTGATGAATTATCTGCAACAGAAATTATCTATTAAATAATAGAAAGTGGTACAGTCCTTTTTGTATCTACATTTCAATGTACTTTTTGAGTGTCATTATTACCATCAACTATGCAAACACAAACCAAAATCACATGACAAATTTTAACCATTCTTAGTTCTCATATTACACATATCTTTCTTACCTAAGAAGCATTTAGACTCTTCAGTGCAAGAAGTTATAGGTAAAAGATAGGTAAGATGAGCAAAAAATAGATGAAATGTTGAAGATGAAGGCATAGTATGAGATTGAACTTGATGTAATAGGAAATTGGAATTCACCGAGTGGATTAAAAAAAAAAAAAAAAACACAGGAAAAGAGATGGTCAGCGTAGCTAGAGAAGAAGTAATCTTGGCAGTAGTATTTTTGATAAACTAGAATACGGAAACAATTTGGGCTATACAGAATATTGGAGCTAAGATAGCTGTGAATCAAAATAGTTACTCTAAACTCACCTGTGAAATTTAGATATGGACACAGATACAGATTTGAGGTCCTGCAAGGACATTGGTGGTAGCAGCTAATGTAAACATGTGGGGTTTTTTTGCACATGTCCATCGATACCAAGAAGTTCTGATTCAAATATGTGACCTGAGCCTCAGCACAATCTTTAGTTAAGACATGACATGAGTAATTTAGGATCAGAAATTTAGCTTGACAGTAGTAGGACAGTTTGTCACCGTGTTTCTGAAGAATCAAAGAGGAAGAAAAAGCTTTATACTTCATCTTTGTCAGAGGAATTCTGTTGACAATATCTCCTATTTTCAGCTGTTTCTAAGAAATCTGTTACCAAGCTATCTTTATAAGTCATTCAATATGCTATTGAGAATCATGACCTTTGAAAAACAAAAATGACAAAAATCTCAATCTCAGAAGTCTTTAATCAGGATTCCTAGCAATATCACAAAATAGACAGTATTATTTTGTACCTGATTTTTAATTAATTCTGTAAGCTTTAAGACATGCCTTCTAACAAATTTCTCCTTTCTTTTCAATAATATATACTGTTATACTGTGATTATTTTCTGTTGACATTAGTCAATCAAACATATATCAAGAGTTGTATTTAACTGTATCTTACGTAGTTCTACAGCAATAAAGCCAGACTTAAAGTTTTCCTCCTGTCACTAGAATCTCCACTGTCTTTACTGCTACTGCATCATTATATAAGAAGTAAATTGCAAGGAAAAAAAAGAGATAACATCTAATGTTGCAATTGTGTAAGAAAAACAATTTATTACAAGGACATTAGGCTGTATCTTAGCAGCATAGCTCTGCATAGCAGAGGTGTGCAGGGGATCTAGGCTGTAATGATCACTAGGGATGTAAGTCTAAATGCAAATTCAAACAAAATGCTTCCTGGAGCAAGGAAGAACATAAAGGATTATTTTTTTCCACAAAATTCTTAATGTTTGGTCCCTAGGCAAGGTGATGGAGGAAATTAATTAACAGTCCTTCTTCATGAAAATGCATGATGAGAATATCAGAGTTGTAACAGACCTAACAGCTTTAAAACAGCTAGCGGGAGCTGAAGGATAGCCATCAGACACTCATTATTAAGAGATTCCCATAGGAGAAGAAATGAAAAGTTTAGTCCAAATAATTTTTGTGAGACACTTGCAGCCAATCAGGCATCTTCTTCCTTCACCCCCTATCACCTTCAGCTTTGAATATAATCCCCAACTCATCATCCCACACCAGAGATGAGCTCATGAAAGGTCATTGTATCTGGCATTGTCCTAACGCGTTCTTCATATGATCACTCCCAAAGCACATCCTTCATGCACCACAATTAATGCAAAAGCATTTCTCAGTGTTTTTTTTTCATGTTCACCTGTTCAGTAGAGGAAACATCAAAAATACAGGAGCAGGAGACATTCAATGGTAGCCACCCTTGCACCTGCTGGATGCTTTAGCTGAAAGAGCAGCACTTCACAGGAATATTTGTTCTTACCAATAGTTAGTTCTTGAGGACTGTTCTGACCACCTTACAATCACATTTAGAATCAAAATACAGCCTTCTTTTTTAAGGAAAAACATCTACAAGACCAAAATTTACTGGGAACTGAACCTAATGTTCACGTACCACCAATGTGCCTCAGATACATGAGATTTTGTTGTAAGCTTTCAGCTCATACCCACTTTTGACAAGCACTGAGAAATCTCCTCTGTATTCTGAGATCTCCAGTCTGTAACTATCAGTTCACAGTTACAAACAGTCATTATCCCTGGCTGCCAGAAAGCCAAAGACTTCTTTCTTTTACAATAAAGAGAGGAAATCATTTTACCAAAGTTTATCAGTTGTAAATTAGGAACTTAGGCACAACTCAGATTAAAATCAAGACCTCCTTCATTTTCAGTACTTTCTTGATTTTTTTTTAAATGATTGTACTGATATGTTGAGTTTATTTCAGAAGTCAGTGCAAAAAATGAAAACTTTATCATGCACAAAATTGGCACAGGAGAAAACAGGACCTTTGCAGAAATAAAATATACTGAATACCATGGGAAAAAAAAAAAGAGAGAGAGAGAGAGATTAGTATGTATAAGAAGCAGAAAGATGTACAGAAAAATGACCAGACTAAAAGACAGGAAGATAGAATTTAAAGTGTAAAGAAAGGTTAGAAATTAGAAAGTGATTACAACAGATGATTAAGAAAAAATATAAATCAGACAATCGAAAAACTCAGATTATTTGGGATAAAAAAAATACTGGATAAAAGTGAAGCAAACACCTTATAGTTGTTTGTAAATCCATAATATTCATACTACGGTGGAACAAGCTTAGGTTTTTACATCTGAGTTGGTTTTTTTCTTTCTTTGTTTTTTTTCATATGCTCCTAGCTACTGATTACACTTGGCCCTATAATAAATGCATAAAAATAAAGGAATGTTATTTCATACCTCATTCTTACTGCTCTCTGCCACCTAAAAATACCCCAATACCAGTGTATGAGAACAGGTTTCAAGAAAGAAAGATATTCCTGCTCATAGATGACTGCCTGTAATTTTGTGTTGCCACTTTTCACTAATAGTGATTTTTTTCATCAGAGAACGTTATTGTCTGAATATATTGATGAAATAGGAAAAAAGTTGCATGTCTGAAAAAAACACTATAAAAACAGAACAGAGCTATGAAAATATAACAGAATGGAGAAACATAACTTCATAAAAGGGATAAATAGAAGTTTGGATAAGAGAATGAACAATGAAAGCAGAAATTTTAGGAAAGAGATAAAAAAAAAGAAAGAAAGAAAAAACAGACCAAGTCTGTAAGCCAGGAAACAGCTTCAGTTACCCGTTTTAATCTTCTGTTTATAACAAGCAAGATTTATCTGAGATTAATTTATTTCTCCTTTTCTTTGACAAATCTGTTAATTATTCTGTCAGTGATTAGTCTAGTCAATGATTCTAGGCATATATCAAGGAATTCTTTCACATAGGTAACCAAGCGTATGGAAGACAAGACTTATATGTGCCTTGAGGGAGGAGGGGCAATGAAAAGAACCTGCATTTCATACCACAAGTTCAAAATTTTCTCATCTAAGTCCAGTTACTAATACCAGTAACTTTGCTTCACTGCAGGATGTTTCTAAAACAAAGGCATGCTGACAGTGAAACAGGGGAAGCTCGACCTTCAGAGGACAACAAATATGGCATCTAAAATGATGGAAATGAGGATCAGAAAACATAGGTTAGAAACAACTACATAAATAGTTGAATGGACAGCCCTGTTTCTGTTTTCCTGAAAACACAACAAGTAGATATGTAATAAGCAAAGTGTTAAGTAGTGGAATTTTAATTCTTACCTTGTAGCAACACTGTATGTTGCAATAAATATATCATATGTAAATGCAATCTCAAAACCAGACATGTATGTTACTGAGCCTCTTTAAAGACTTTTTAAAATGCTTTTTTAAAATCTTAAGCTCTCCTTACACAAGCTGTCAAGAGCTGCCCAGGCAAGCAATAACAGTTCCAGTTTCTTGAATCTGAATTCCAAATGCTGTGCACTCAGATGTGAATCCAATAACAGTATTTTCAGTTTAGGTCCATCATATTTCTAACAATAAACACACAAATAGTGATAGGCCACAGGGAATTGAGAGATTCTGTCACCAACCCATTGTATCTTTCAGTGCTTTGATATCTGACTGAAGTTGTGAATTATTATTTAATCACTATATTCTAAATTACTGACAAGGGCACCTAAAGTCAATTTCATGCACTTTTTATTTCTGCATTTCACATTAAATCGAAAGTAAGTGAATGGATAGGGAGAAAATAAAGAAATACATTACCATAGACAGTACAGCTAGAGGTGATAAGGAGAGGAAATACGCGTTCAGGGAAGCAATCCTTTTCTTTAGGACATACCAAATGAAACTATATAATGTATGAAAATAAAACACCTAGTGCTGAATTAATAAGGAATTTCATAAATATATATTCATTAGAAAAGGAAGAAAGGAACTTTAATAATTCCACTTAATAAGAATGTTTAGCCCCACTTGTTAGCAAGTATTATTAGTAAATATGTTGTTTCCTCAGGAGTAAGATATGGAGATTCAAGGAAAATGGAGAGGTGTTCCTTCTCAACACAAAGAGAAGGTTACCAACAACAGCCAGCTGTAAAGAGACTACTTCAGTAATCATCTTCTGTCAAACAAATAAATCTACATCCATTAAAACTGGAAGTTGAAAATAAAGTTATAGATACAGATGATATTAGTTAAATCTCAAAGTTTTGTGTAGGTATCTATTGATGAGGTAGGATTACTGACTTAGATCAGGCACCTAACTGATTTTTGTATTTCTAAAGTTAAAAAGGAAAAATTATAACCTCAAGTCTTCCTACCAAAGTCAAATTTTTTCCCATAGTCCTTGAACTCAGTTAGCACTTGAATATGAAATATTTATTCCTGCAATAATCCCTAAACTGCTACCACAAATACTGTTTAAATTTTATCCTCTGCCAGAGGTACTTAGAACTGATGATTTTCATCAGTTTACTGAGGAACTCCTTATAAGAATGAAATGGAGTTGTAAAACCCTGTTGGTGAAATCTGAATTGTATTTTTGGCTGTTGTAGTTTCCATGGAAATAAACAGGAGGCATTACTTTCAGAGCAACATATGTATTGTTATTAAAAGGAAACTTCAGGATGATCATTCTTTTAATATTTTTAAATATCTCCAAAAATTTTCTATTGAGAAGACTGGTTTTCTTTGATAATCAAAACAAATCACTTTTCAAAGACTAACTTTTCTGCAACATGGCAACATGGAAATTCAGAGTTTCACATTCTGCATGCCTTTTCAATGGTAATAGCAAGCCAATGGCACAGGCGTCTGACTCGTCATTCACATTTGCAGCTCTATATGCACTTACCAATATTACACACACCTACTAAAGACTGACGAATATTTAAGAAACTGAGACCTTTAAAACTGTCTTCATGAAGCATGCAAGGACAGAATGTGCCTAGATTGAAAGGAACATGAGGAAACTGAAGTTTTACCTTTTTTTCTAGAGAAATTAAAAGCTGCAGATCAGGAGAAGAGGGAACCAACAACTGACAGGCAAATTAACTTCATAGAATAAATAATATAATAACTGTTATTTTAAGCCCAGCATGAAAATGTATTAAATAGGAGTGATGCTTCTCAATTAATCTCACCTTATTTTCTGTTGACAAAAAAAAAAAAAAAAAAGAAATGTCATTAGATCAAGGATCCCTTGGATGAATTCATTTATGAAATAATATTTCATATAACTAAGTTTTGCCCTGTGGACTGATTACCAGCATTACATTTTGAGCATCTCATATCTTCACAGAGAAAGCTTAATTGGATATATCAGTCATTTGGTACATTCTTTTTCCCTGTCCAGATTATTTTAGCTTTTCAGCTGACAGATTTACGGTGAGTGTGAATAAATTCAGGGAAGAATTTAAAAAATCAAAGTCAGTATTGAGAATGAATGACAACAGAAGGTAATGCATCTATACTGAGAAAGAGAGGGAGATACGCATATACGGATAACAGTGACATTCCATGCACTGACACCCACATCTATAATGTTTCCATCCTGTTGGCACAGTCTTCCTCTTCTGCCTTGAAAGAGTCCTAAGTACTCGTGAATATTTTAAGCTCAGCCTCACAAAGTCCACATCTGCCCTTAGCCCCCAGTAGCCACAAGCCATTAGTTTAATTCAAGACTAAATCTGTCTCTCAAATTCAATTATTCAGGCAGGATGGCTAGTGAGAAATATAACAATGTGTACCACTATGAAGCTAACAATACAGCCAGATAGAAACCAGCTATTTATTATTTTCAGCTATTTTAATGACTGAAATAAATGTTGTACTGATTATCTAACAAAAGTAATAAACTTCCAGCTGAAGAAAGTACCTGCATTCCAGGCTTAAGGATGTACTGAAAAACTAAAGCAAAAGCTGATGCGCTCTACACAGTCTTCCAGGCTTTATCAATGGCCAGGCAACTCATTATTGCATTTGAAAAGCTGAATTCCTTCTCCTCCTCTAACAAGTGTCTGCCTTGTAAAGAGGCTCCTCTAATGGTGTGAGAACAAATAACACTCATTTCTAGCCTTTTTAAATACTTTTTTTATTCATCAGGTTAGTTTTATAGCACTTTGGCGGAAGGGAAATTACCAGTTAATTAAGCTTCTGGTGGCTTGAGGCATATACATTTTCCTAAACATCCATTTGTCTGGCAGCATGGAAAATGCCAGCATCCCAATTAATATTTAGCTTGTAACTGAAGTTTCAAGATATGGTTATAAGAATGGTGTAAGTCAGCTATGCCCAATAGTTTAATTGTACCTAGAACATGCTTAGTGAAATTTGTCATCCCAACCCTCATAGATCTGAACTTTAATATTAAAGTACCTTTCATGCCAGTATAAAAGAACTCAGTCAATGTTTTGCATGAAACATAAATTAATCTCTGATAATGACAGTGACAATGAAATAAATCAAAATTATATTACACACTACTGAGGAGGGCACTGGGGATTATAAACTACCATGGTAAATCCAAATAGCAGATTAAATCAAAGCTTAGTGGTTGAGTACTATCATCAAACTTGTCACACGGGTCCATTCCTGGCCCTGCTGGTGGCAGTGAACCAGAATTTTACCCACAGTCCTTAGATTTTTTATTAAGATTGTCATTGATTCTATTTCTTTAGAACAGCTCCCATAGAAAGCAAGTAACTTCTTTTCTGAGGTTTTCCAGGCAAAAAAACTCTGTTGATTCATTAAAGCTTTCCTGATTTATGAAGTACCCTGGAGGCTTTGACCCCCTCAGAATCAATTCCTCATTCACACCTACGATAGCAGAAGTCTCCTAGCCTTCAAGGAAGATGGGAGGGTTGTAGTGAAAAATCTTTAAACCCCTCAGCCTAACCTTGTATGAGATGTATATATAGACTCAAGAAAGTACACATAACCATACAAAAGCATCTAAGCCTATGATTAACATTTCATTCAAAATAAAAACAATAGGCTTCCTACACAAATTTTAGTCTGGGATCATCCACAAGATAAACACAACAGTGAAGATAAACAACCATGTATTAAGGTGTTTATTTTTTAGTAAGTTAAAAGAATCAGAAACATCTAAGCATCTGATAGCTGAACTCACCCTGCCTGTGCAAAACTAAAATGAGGATGCAGTGCTCAAGTTCTCTACTGCTTGAAAGCCGATTTTCAAGCCATGAAATCTTAGCAATGCCTTAGGAGAGTCGTTTCAGCATTGTTACTATTGACAGTAAAGTGGATTAAGTTTTCTTGGCAACTGACAGTCTCTATACTCAAGGATATTTTGCTTTCCCCACTAATCAGCTACTCCCCTTTCACTGGGAAGTTCTCCCAAATCTGCAGAGTGATTTGGCTCTCAGCTCCATGCTGCCAAGGGAGTTGAGAGCACGGGTCCAATCCCCCACTTAAAAGCTACTGGAGGGCTTAAATAGGCTCAAGAGTTATCCTAAGTACAAGGCTGAATTTCAATGAAGGCTATTGACAGCCACCAGGTTCCTGCTTGTAGAAGACTGGAAGAAAATGCTATTCGTTCTGATAAAAATATGTACTAAACTTTCAAACAACTAAAATCAATCCTTCCTCTACAGTCCACAAAAAAATACAGTCAACTTTTACTGGAATAATTTTTTTTCATTGATGTGATGATACATTCACATATATATCATAATATCTTAAAAATCATGGGTTTGTTGTGCTGCATAAAGTAATTATTGTTTCTTTTCAGTTTCAGATACCTAGATACCAAAGGTATCTAGGGTCTGCCCTGCAAAGATGATACTTAAGCAACTGAGATTTTAATCTAGTTATTCCACATGAAACAAGGCCTATGGAAAAGAATTTTTCATCTGAGTAATCTTTTTGAATATCTTCGCTAAAGACTTACAGATTTGAACTACTTAGAAACATCTTTAGATAACAAGTCCCTACAGCTGGAGTTTGGGACATGTTGTTAGGAAAATTCTGGGAAATTTTATGTGATAAACCCTCATCAATGGATAAATAAAGACCTTGCTAATCTGTCTTCCCTATCTGATAAGTAGGATTTTTCTACACATACAGAGTAGAATAACTGAATGCAAACTCTTCAGTTAACCAGCTTATCAACAAAGGAATCCCTTCATTGCTCTCAATACACAAGATATACCACTCCATCAATGAACATTATACTACTTGTAATAGAGCCACAGAGATAGGATTTAAACACATTATTTTGCCAGAAAATCCACATGGGCCCAATCAGAGGCTTCTTTCCAAAGAAATAACAAGGAGCTTCTAGACAGCTACTATACAACAGTCCATATAACAAATGAATATAAAAAAATTTAAAACACACAAAACCAAATTAGGATCTATGCATAATTTTTAGCATAACAAGCAATACAGAACAAGTGAAAGAGAGTTTTGCACTGAAAAATCTGCTTAAAATATATAATCATTCTTCTTAGTATTCTGATCCATATTGTATGCATCCACATACACTGATGATGCAAAGCAACTTACAGACTCATCTACCTGAGGACGTTTTCTTAGGGGATCATCCAAATACTAAATATCAGGGACCATGGCCACTACATTTGGTAAGGGAGACAGCAGCCTGAAGTACAGCAGCTATATCGCCTATGAGAGCCTGGGAAATTGGGCTGGAGTTAGAATAGATTTCTTTAAAAATACGTTCATTTTCCTGGTGGGAGTCAACCACCAATTGAAGGTCCTTAGCAGAGCTCTAATATGGTTTTTTACTTCTACTTTGACTTTTTACTCCTTCAAAAGATGAAGATTGCAACAATGCAGCTGGAATGGCATGCTTGAATAGCTCAGACAGTCAGCATACTGTTGTTGGGTTCATTAGCTCTCCCTCTCTCCTTCTCTCTGTTCCTCTCCCCATCCTCCTTTTTTTCTTTTTTCTTCCCTCCCACTTCTCTCACATACTGCAGTTAAAAGGAGCAGCCTAAAAGCATTCAGTCATCAGTTTGGCTTAATATATCTTCTTCAACCTTTAAGCCTACTCATTGGAGCTCATATCATTATGAACTCAATTCCTGCCACAGGGCTTAATACACACACCCGCGTTACCTCTCTTAACACCTTGTTTAAAATGGCATCTTGCTAGAGGGTACCTTTTAGGCTGTAGATATTCTCTTTATCGTGCCCTTTTCCTTATTGCACTGATATCTGTTCTCATAAGTGACTGTTTAAAATGATTTTGATTAGTAATACCTGATTCATCACTACACAATGCATAATTGAATAATGCTATAATTTATGAAAAAATAAGCACATAAAAATGTAAAATGTCAAAGATGACAATATTCAGTTTTTATTTAAATTTAATATTCTATAGCTAGACAGATGTGTATAGGGGAAAACTGTGTTTATTTGCATTCTAATAGAATGAGAATCCACTTTTGAAACCTGCCACTGTAAAGTAAGGCATGTTAGAATAGACCTTTTTCAGCATTTCTCAGACATTTCAGTTTCCTGTTAAATTTCCATATCCATTTAATTTTCTCAACTGTGACTACAGTAGGATAGCAACATATAGCAAAGGGTTCACATAACGTGCTGTTCAGTAAAAAAGGTAATAACACTGTGGCAGTACAGTTACATTGCAAAGCTCGGAGAGGTATTGGCAGGGAAGATAGTCTCATTCTCTTAAATGGTCGGACTGCAGTGAGCTATGATCAGGCTGACTACATTACTCTGTTTTTTAAAGGGANATCATGTCTGCATCCTTCTGACTGGCATACCTGAACTAAAATGAATTGATTTTGTTAAAAATTTTATTCTATTTTTCAAAAAGGCTGAGTAAAGAATATTCAAATGCAAATGTATTCTAACGGTATAGGCAAGGTACTATCTATACAGTACCTGCACCAGAGAGTTCATAATGGTATCCATTCCTCTGAGATATAAACCAGAATACTCAACTATAGTGTCAGTCCTAGAAAGGCCACATCATTAAGAGTCTAAGAATGCTCACTCCAGATCAGTTTTAGTGTTATTTTTTTTTTCTTTCTTATAAAAATGGTAGATCTTTTGTGGATTTTGATTTTTTTTTTCAGAATTTTGTGGGTTTTGTTGTTTGTTTCTTTTTATGGCTAATGATAATTGGATAATAAAATTATGATTCCTCATGAAACCAAAGGGAGGAACTCAGTTTTGTTCCTGTAATTCTCTAAGTGTAATTTCAACAAATGTATGTAGGGCAATAGATAACGATCTACTGCATGCCAAATACCAAATGTAGCTTTTCCTTGCACTAATAGGTACAATAAGAAGCTACATCTCAGTAGCATGGTCCTAGAAATTAATAACTTCTAGTATTTATTCCCAGCACTAATCTTTCAGCCTAGCGAAGCACACTTCTAAGGAAAATTCAAAGCACAATTCAGAGACATGATTTGATATCTGTCCCTTGCATATAGGGCACCAAGCTCAGTGCTCACCAGGTCTTCACTCACAAGATGTTACTAACCTAAAGGGACAACTCAGTGATGTGTGCAGGAACAAAATATTCTGAGGACATTTCACAATTTAATAACCCACTGGAGTATAGCTATCTGAAGTTATTTGTGACCTCCTGCATGATGTTAGCAAAACAGCAAAACAAAGTTAAGTTCAGGTGCTGTCTGAAATTAACTAAATTTTCTCATTAAAGAAAAGCACAAGAACAATCACTGAAATTAAAAATAAATAAATAAATAAATAAATACACTTGATCAGAACAAATAGAGAGAAAAAGCGGATGTTCTAAACTATAAATCTGGCCCTACCCTGGAGGTGTTCAAGGCCAGGTTGGATGGGGTCCTGGGCAACTTGATCTACTACCAGATCTGGAGGTTGATGGCGCTGCCTGTGGCAGGGGAGTTGGAACCTGTTGATCCTTGGGGTCCCTTCCAACCCAGGCCATTCTATGATTCTATGAAATCCTTTTCAATCCTAGTGTTTCCCAAAACCATTGCATATCATGTGCATACATCACCAATGAAAAGCCATATTCAAAACAATTATGATTTATTTTAGCAGAATTCAAGCAACTCTTATTTTTGAACCAGGATCCTACTCTGCTATATGTTGTAAAAAGATATCAGTAAAAATATCACTGTCCTTGGATCAATTTAAATATATAACAAATAATTAATAAAGACAGGTACAAGAAATAATAACACAGCATTGGCCAGCATTATAAGGATTGATAGCAGTATAAGGTCCTAAACTGACATAATTTTGAAGATATATTTAGGCATTTTTGGCAAGAGCATTTTTAGAGTTATCAGTCAATCTCAAAAAATCCTAGAAAGATAAAATGAAATATTTGTGCTTAATCAAAGCACAGAAGTTTTGATCTGAAATCATACCACAACAGTACAAAATTCAACAGAAAGGAAACAAGATGGAAGCAAGCAACTTCAAAATGTACTCAAAAAGGAAGGCAGGCCTTGTTTTGGTTGCTTTGATAGGTTAGAAAGTTAGCAAAAGCAATGAGGTTGGTAAGCATATAACTGTTCTGATTAAACTGATGAGATTTCATTTCAGTCAGAAGGAGAGTTAGCGCTTAGTGCTTTATTAAACATTAACTCCAGTAATTTGTTTGTCTGGGAAGAGAATACCAGCTTTGAGGGTGTGTTCAAAATGTTTAACTGAATCTTCCTCAGGGGAATTTCATCTATGGGCCGGCACAGGAGCTAACCACTGTGAATATCTCTTAATGTTCAGTAGAACTCAGTACTGGAATACAGTATTCACACTGCATAATTGGTCATCAAAATCTCGTGACTGCCTCCTTCCTTAATTATATCTTTTGAATACTGATTTCTTGATACTGTTTCCCACAGCATTTTCCTGGAGAAACTGACCGCTCATGGCTTGGATGGATGTACTGTTCACTGGTTGAAAAATTGGCTGGATGGTCAGACTGAAAGGGTGGTTGTGAAGAGTTAGGTCTAGATGTCAGCTGTTGGCAAGTGGTGTTCCCCAGGGCTCAGAACTGGGACTAATTTTGTTTAATATTTTTATCAATTCTATTGATGAGGAGATTGAGTATTCCCTCAGTAAATTTGCAGATGATACTAAGTTAGGCAGAAGTGTTGATCTGCCTAAGGTTTGGAAGATTCTTTAGAGGGATCTGGATATGCTAGATCTATGGGCCATGTCCAATTGCATTGCATTCAATTAAGCTCAATGCTAGGTGCTGCCGTTTGGTCATAATGACGTCATGCAGGCATGGAGAAGAGTGGCTGGAAAGTTGCCTGGAAGAAAAGGACCTGGGAGCGCTGGTCAAAAGCTGGCTGAACAAGAGCCAGCAGCGTGTCCAGGTGGCCAAGCAGACCAACAGCATCCTGGCTTGTATCAGAAATTGCATAGCCAGCAGGGCTAGGAAAGTGATCATCCCCTTGTACGCAGCACTGGTGAGACCACACCTCTAGTACTGTGTTCAGTTTGGGAGCCCTTACTGCAAGAAGAATATTATATTGCTGGAATGCATTCAGAGAAGAGCAACAAAGCTGGTGAAGGGACTGAAAAACAAGATACACGAGGAGAGGCTAGGGGAAATAAGATTGTTTAATCTGGAGAAGAGGAAGCTGAGGGGAGAACTAATAAGTGTCTGCAACTACCTGAAAGTTGTCATGAGGTGGTATCAGTCTCTTTCCTCAGATGACAAGTGATAGGACACAAGAAAATAGTCTCGAGCTGCAACACAGGAGTTTTAGATTGTACATTAGGAAGAATTTCTTCACAAGAAGCGGTGGTTAGGATTGGAACAGGCTGCCAGGGATGTGGTAGAGTCACTATCCCTAGAGGTATTCAAGAGATGTGTGGACATGGCACTTAGGGATGTNAGCTGGTGAAGGGACTGAAAAACAAGATACACGAGGAGAGGCTAGGGGAAATAAGATTGTTTAATCTGGAGAAGAGGAAGCTGAGGGGAGAACTAATAAGTGTCTGCAACTACCTGAAAGTTGTCATGAGGTGGTATCAGTCTCTTTCCTCAGATGACAAGTGATAGGACACAAGAAAATAGTCTCGAGCTGCAACACAGGAGTTTTAGATTGTACATTAGGAAGAATTTCTTCACAAGAAGCGGTGGTTAGGATTGGAACAGGCTGCCAGGGATGTGGTAGAGTCACTATCCCTAGAGGTATTCAAGAGATGTGTGGACATGGCACTTAGGGATGTAGTTTAATGGTAGACTTGGTTGTGATAGGTTGATGGCTGAACATGGTAATCTTAAGGATCTTTTTCAACCTAAGTGATTCTATCATTCTAACGAAGAGGCACAACTTCTTACTCCTTAGGACTTTTGATTTCTANTAATAAGTGTCTGCAACTACCTGAAAGTTGTCATGAGGTGGTATCAGTCTCTTTCCTCAGATGACAAGTGATAGGACACAAGAAAATAGTCTCGAGCTGCAACACAGGAGTTTTAGATTGTACATTAGGAAGAATTTCTTCACAAGAAGCGGTGGTTAGGATTGGAACAGGCTGCCAGGGATGTGGTAGAGTCACTATCCCTAGAGGTATTCAAGAGATGTGTGGACATGGCACTTAGGGATGTAGTTTAATGGTAGACTTGGTTGTGATAGGTTGATGGCTGAACATGGTAATCTTAAGGATCTTTTTCAACCTAAGTGATTCTATCATTCTAACGAAGAGGCACAACTTCTTACTCCTTAGGACTTTTGATTTCTACCAGAAGCGTAAGGCAGAATAGCAAGTATAGTGAACAGAATTTGATGTTGTCAGCCTTTTCTTCTTTTTTTGTTTCTCCTAAATCAGAGATATTTTGGTGAGGTATGTGGATGCCAGATCTAAGGTCAACCACTCCTTCTAGCACGAGCAAAATGAAAAAAGGATAAGCTCACAAGAAACAAGTTCTATTAACTTTGTGCAGTGCACAGTATTCAACTTCCTCCTGCCACATTCATGGAAAGTAATTGCATTTTCATGTACAATCCTTTTCAGCACATTTGAGTTCCACTTATTATACCTACACACCATACATTTCAGAAAAATAGTACATTCCCAGAGCACTTAATCAGGTGAGGATATAAGGCCCTTCTCTAGCTGAAGAGACCTGCCCATACAGCATTATACAATTCAGCCAATGTTATCTCATCCCACTGCTTCAGTTCTTTCATCTGTTTTTAACCTCTACCTAAAATTATCAGAGGGGAAAAAAAAAGTTTCCACACGTTTTTTTTTTCGAAGAGGATAGTGCAGGTTAGAGCAATACTGTTCATCATGATCTTCTAGGCTCTTTAACTGACGTAAGTACTAATGGAATCAGGAGTCTAAATAACAGCTTTTGAATTGGCCTGGAAAGTCTTAATGGACAATTTCTCTCCTATAATAAATAACACAGAGGAAAAAGGGTTTACAAATATCAGAGGAAATATACATACAGCAAAGAACAGAGGAAACATTCGCTCACATTAAGAAATGATAATATTGATTTTACATATGGCTTTATCTAAAAAAGTTGCACTCAGAAACATACAAAAATGATCGAGTTAAATACATAAGAGCACATGGGTGGTATGTGAGCGTACACAGACTTTCAGATCTGAAATCCTTCCTTATCTGATTTAAAAAAATTAGCAAACAAATTCTTTATATAGGAGATGAACCTCGCACATTAATACAGTCATTCACCTAAAGTTTACTTTTTCTTCACCTTCCTAATTTCTTCTTTCAATTTCTGGACACTTCTTGCCCACACCAAGCCAGCACACCCTTGCAGAGTATGGTCAGAATGAGATACATTATGATGAAGAACGCATGGAATGGGAACCATGCAGAGGTAAGTGGTACAAGTGAAGGGGGATAAAGACACCATTGTAATTCAGTTTGCGTCTAATTAAGTCTGAAGGACTGTGCAGAGAACTAGACTGTGTCAGTTTACAGAAGCTGGCTGATACTTGTATTGATTTCTAAGACTCTGACTCAGCACTTAATCTGTTGCTAGAGTTTTAACTCAAACAATGTACTCAAGCGTATGTACTGCCGCAGCAGAACATTTTTCCTTAAGGTTTATTCCTGCAAATAAGCATTACACTGAAGTTCTACATAGATCTATGCTTTGTTGCATGAAAAAACTGGTACTACAGCTGAGCTGTATGAATTAAAATGCTGATGAATTAAAATGCTAGCTTAATAATAGTTCTGCATTCCACACTAACTACGTAGTTGGACTAAATTTTTAAAGGGCATAGGTTTCTATTGATTTCAGTGTAGAAACAGATTTTACTGTATTTGAGATTGGACAAGATTTGACTAAACTAATTACAAACTCCTCTTATATTCTCCCATTTTAAGAGCTATAACAGGTATAGCCAGATATTGTCCAAGCCTCCTTATATCTGTAATATTTACATTAATATTAGATTTTGAGAAACGTAATATTTTTAGATATTTTCAGAATGAATATAATATACTAAATATCAAGGAAGGATACACACAGGAAATGCACAGTACTAAAAAATTCCTTCCTTTCATGTGATGCACAAATACAGTGTTCAGCTGCTGTAGCTGAATACATTACAATATATTACACTGTTAACATGCACACTCCCAGCTTATGGAAAACACAACACAATTCTGCTCAGTCTTCTTTTGTTGCAAATTCTATCACTGATTGTGGTTTGAGATGTGCTGATGTACCACTAAGTTCAGTAGACCAGTTTGTTCTTCTACCTCTATCATCAATTAAGAATCTCTGGCACCAAGAGTATCATCGGAGGAGCCAAGGAAGAAATCCTGCCTGTAAGAGACACCTATTGTCTTCTACTACCTACTATGGCCACACCAGCACAAATAACATCCTTAGAATGCAATATTCACCTCATTAATACTGATTTTACAGAAGGGTCTTTAGAACTACCTTACTTCATACTGAAATCACTTACAGAACGCTATACAAGTCAGTGAAAAGAGGCAAAACAACTCACCAACAAGAATATAGAGCAGTCAAGACAACAAGAATATAGAGCAGTCAAGAGAGACAGCAGTTTACAGATAAACCTCACTTTGAGCAATCAGATCTCTAATAAAGCCAGTGATTAGAATTCTTCAAGAAGGATTTGTATCACTTTATATTAATCATGTGCAATAAGTAAATAAATAAATAGAAATCACAGAATTGAGGAATACAAAAGGCAGTGAAAGGAAGGAAGAGCAAAGAGAGAAAAGAGGGTAGTTTAAACCAGGCATGTTCAGCCCACAGCCCGCACAGGGCCTGGCACAGCCATGCAGCAATGGCTCTGCCCTGCCAAGCATCCCGGCCTGGCACTGAGCGCGCACCCATCGCTCAGCAGCAATCAAAGATCACTGTGGAAAGAAATTTGGAGAGTAAAGCTGCCAATTTCAAATTTTTTGCTTTGGCAATAGATGAAAGTGCTGATGCTATAGACACAGCTCAGCTTGCCATTTTCACTGAAGGTATTAATAACAAATACAATGTCATGGAAGAAATGGCTTCTTTGATGCCATTAAAAGACACAACTAAATCTCTTGATTTGTACAAAGCAATAAAAAGTACATTAAAGTGATTTTCTTTAACTTTTGTCAACATGTATGGTATAGCTACCAATGGCGTCCCAGCAATGGTAGGTAAAAAAGATGGACAGCATTCAAAATGAAACTTAAATTATGGTGAAATCAAGTTATGGCAAATAATTTCATGCATTTTGATAGTTTGGCTAAACACAGACCTGTGAACAGTGAAAAATATGCAGCCTTGCTTTCCATTTTGATAAAGGAATTGAAAAATAGCTTTCAAGATTTCCAAAAAAATCATCAATTTTTTGGTATATTTGTGACTCCATTTTCAGTCAACATAATAACATCATAAGCAAATTTTCAAACAGAATGTATGAAGTTACAATCAGACATTCAACTAGAAGAAATATTTGATTGTGTGTCCTTACTAGACTTCTGTAAGACCNATGCTATAGACACAGCTCAGCTTGCCATTTTCACTGAAGGTATTAATAACAAATACAATGTCATGGAAGAAATGGCTTCTTTGATGCCATTAAAAGACACAACTAAATCTCTTGATTTGTACAAAGCAATAAAAAGTACATTAAAGTGATTTTCTTTAACTTTTGTCAACATGTATGGTATAGCTACCAATGGCGTCCCAGCAATGGTAGGTAAAAAAGATGGACAGCATTCAAAATGAAACTTAAATTATGGTGAAATCAAGTTATGGCAAATAATTTCATGCATTTTGATAGTTTGGCTAAACACAGACCTGTGAACAGTGAAAAATATGCAGCCTTGCTTTCCATTTTGATAAAGGAATTGAAAAATAGCTTTCAAGATTTCCAAAAAAATCATCAATTTTTTGGTATATTTGTGACTCCATTTTCAGTCAACATAATAACATCATAAGCAAATTTTCAAACAGAATGTATGAAGTTACAATCAGACATTCAACTAGAAGAAATATTTGATTGTGTGTCCTTACTAGACTTCTGTAAGACCTATTTTAACAGAGAAAAATATCCCTCCCTTCACAATAACACCTTATTCACATCATTGCTTTTAGACATTACGTACATTTGTGAACAACTGTTTTCAAGGATGAAGGACTGGAAGAGTCGTATGTCCTCAAAAATCTCTGAAGAACACCTTGAGAACTCATTAAGAATTGCAACCACTTCCATCAAAACAGACGTTGATGCATTAGTTTCACAAAAACAAGGTCAAATATACCACTAGCTTTATGTTGTTATTGCTCTCTTTTTTTAGTGTTTTAATAAAAATATAGGAAAAAAAAGTTTTGCTATTTATACACATTAACTATCTTATAGATTTTATACGTGGCCTGAGACCATTCCTCTTCACTCAATGAGGCCCAGACAAGCCAAAAGGTTGGACACTTGTGGTTTAAAGCATGGTAAATAGAAAGCTAGAACTTCATAAGGATGGAGAAAAAAAAAAAAAAAGAAAGAAAAAAGGAAAGCAAAATAAAATAAAATAGGAGAAAAAGAAAAGCAAATATCTGTTACTAAAACAGAAAAATCAAACCTTTCAGATTCTATTGCCATGCAGACTTTAAGAAGCTTAAGGTTCCTAAACAACAGTTCTTCAGATGGAGTTCCAAAATATTTTGAAATGTCAGTAGAAATTCTCTAGGACTGAAAAAACAAGATTTCAAAAATCTCAGATCAGCACTTGTAAATTCAAATATTTATTTTGTTTTAAAACACCAAAGACAGAGACAGAATAACCTTATAGCATTTTTCATGCCAGTGCTTTATTTTTAAGCATCCCAGAGAGGGCTCAAAGGAAGAAAGCCTTATCAGCACATTTTGGATTAAGTGCTAAATGTCATACACTAAGAGAATTGGCTTGAATTCTCCCCTCCTCCCCCTTCAATTCAAGACTTACTTAATGTAATCTGACTGTGATTGATCAAGGCAGAAGACAAGAGAATGGCTTGCATGCACATCTGTTTCCAAGTTACTCAAGAGAGTCTCCTTCACAATAAAACAAAAACAGTCAAATATGCTCACATACGGACATTGTTTATAACCAATCTTTATCCCCTAGTGTTGGCCTTTTTTAATATTAAGCAGAAAGGATGCAAGCAGCATGAGAAAAAAATAAAAAAATAGCAAGTAAAAGTCGATCTCTGCAGCTGTTGAGTTACTCTCTATAGCCAGTCGCTAAAGAGCAGCAATAGGAAGTAATTACAAACTTCAAATTTGCATAAATACTTTATTCACCATGAATCCTCCACAAGAATGCACACCTCTTGACGGAGCCCTATGGAGCATTTCACACAGGTCTCTACTATCTACATACTTTTTTGGCTGGTACAATCCACAAAAGAGAATAATTGCATCATTATGTCTCTTCCATTAAAGTTCCTTTTTAATATAAATAAGGCTGTTTGTCACTGAGAGCAGTTCTCCTTTCGATGCCTCTGTCAAAGCTTCATTAAACTTTTTATCAGAAGTCTTCTTGTTTTCAGCCTAAAATTTGAACTCCTTTGAACCTGGGGCAACTCTTGTACATTAATTCATTACTGAAAGGAAGAACTATTCATCTCCCTTGATGTTTTGATAGAAAGCATTTATATCCATTTCATCTTGCTATGTTAATAGATGGAAAAGGGAAAAAAAGTTCTCTCACTCTTCAGGTGATTTTTATCCCGTGTTCTCTTCTCAACATAGCTATCCTTCTTTGTCCCAAAAACAGCCAGAATTCCTCTTCTATGAAAAAGGATTATCAAAATCCCAGCTACTCTATAACACATTTAATACTTCTGTATCTCAGAGTGAAATACTTTGTGATACATGTCACAAAATGACATTTGAATGAATGGTTTTATAGAAGACCTGAGAGACCAGTCAGTCAAAATGTAGGTGTTTATCTCTTAAACTTAGCAGAGAGACTCAGAATAGTTTTTTGTCTTCTTCCATGATGATTAGTAACAATATGCAGAATGGTCTAGTTACAGGCAGTTTGATTACAACTATTTTAACAAACAATGATCATTTATGAGTCCATTTCCACTGTTGAAGAAGAAACATATACTGTCAGTATTCCTGGTCTCTGCGGGATTAAGAACGAAAAGCTGATTTTTGTATGAATAAATAGAGTAGAAGCTCAAAAGGGTGAATATACTACGTAGATGAAAAAATATATTACAACTAAAAGGATTTTTCATTACAACATCTTTATTAAACCATTATTAAGCATGCTTTAATGGCTGTCCACTTGGTCACAATATAATTCCACAATTTACTAGTAACCTAGTAATGGACTGAATTCGAACTCTTCTTCCAAATTAAGATAAAATTCTAGCATTGCATTATGATTGTCTTGCCAATTACACATAAAACAATTTGTGACAGCTGAAAAAAGCAGCAAGGTCCCAAAAAATGTCAAAGCTATGGCAAAGTCTAAGAACATAGAGTGATAAACGGAACTTCCAGCTCCTGAGCTAACATTTCCATCTTCATAATCTCATACCTGAATCCATGACATGTATTCACAGCAGGCTGTTTTTAATAGAAATGTAAGTGCCAATGATGGCAAAAAGAATATCCACACCTTTGTCACAATTCATTGCTACTAAGAATGTATGCTTGATATGCATGAAAATTTCTAACAGCATTTTGTTTTACCCTCTTCTATAACTGCAGAAACAGCTTTTCTTTCTCTTTTTCCTCTTTTACATAACTACTGAATAAATAGTTGAGGAAAACCTTTTTTTTTTTGATGCTTCACATGTTACATTGTAATAGGAAATGAAATTAATCACATTTGAGTGTTGATTTAAGGCTACTCTGTAATTAAAATTTACTTGTAAAGAATTTTTTCCTGTGATTACATTTTACAATTTAGTCTATGCAAACTGAAATTATGAAAAAATGAATTGTTTCTATAGTTTGTTTACTTTGGAAAATAAGAATTCATGAACCATTTCCAGTCTGTAATCTCTATGCATTAGCATAGACTTGTCACAGGTTTTAAGCTTCTATCCCTTGAAATATGGATATGCTTTCATACAGAAGAAACCGTTTTTTTGCAGAACTAAAGAAAAACAAAAGTCTGTTCTTAAGTCACCACATATTTTCGCTTTTGAGTGTTTTTTCCTCTCTAGCTTACTAAAACATTCTCAAAATATGCCTGAATTATTAAAGAGATGAATCAGAAATTCCAGTAGTTCAAAGTATTTGAAAATCGTTTAAATTAGAACAGAGATGAAGTTTGGGGAGTGCTATTTTTTTTATACTAATTGATATATAAAAAGTCTAAAACTAAAATAAGATGGAATGTGCCTTTAAGATTTAACAGTATGTCAACAGACATACTGTGTAACTAGATATGCTTTTCTAAATCAATGTCTAAGCATAATAAATTGCAAGTTAATTTTAATATCATTCCAAAATCCTGAGTTTTTAGCTAAATATTGAGGTAACATTCTACATGCTTGCAATTGTAATTGCATATAAACAGATGTTAGCAATATTTTTGAGGAAAGGAAATTAGTTACAGATGGTTGGAGAATTAAAAGTAGCTATGTAATATTAAAATGCTAATTCAAAAAAAAAAAACATCAAAAATAATTATCTTCAAAATTTGACTGAAGAGACTAAAGACCTTACTTTCAGATATTAATTTTCCTTTTTCCTGTTCCACAAGCAAAATTTGCGCCACCAGACTATTCATTCCACCATCATGTAAACTTAGCTCAAAAATGAAGGGAAAATGTTTTTAACCTTTCTTTTAATATATATATATGTAATTATTTATTATTCTCTATCAAATAATTTCAAAATGAGGTGAGCGCACCACTCAGACTGCATTCTTTCATGCTAGGTTCAAATACATCTTTGTACTGGGGAAGCTTTAAATATTCCATTTAATGAAGTTACCTGCCTCATCATAAATAAGTGGTACAGCGGAACTTCCTGTGCTCCAGCTTAAGGCCATTGCCCCTTGTCCTGTCCCCACTGACCACCGAAAAGAGGTTCCCCACCTCCATTTGCCTCCCGCAACTAAGATACTTATAAACATGGATCAGGTCCCCTCTCAGCCTTCTTTTCTCCAGGCTGAACAGGCCCAGCTTACTGAGCCTCTCATCATAAGGGAGATGCTCCAGGCCCTTTATCATCTTTGTGGCCCTCCGCTGGACTCTTTCCAGGAGGTCCCTGACTTTCTTATACAGGGGAGCCCAGAACTAGCTTAGTACTATTACTGATAATATTAAGGAATATACTACTGACCTGTACTTGGTTTAACAAATTATTTTAAGTTTCTTTCTCAGAGAAATTTACTCAAAGAAGAAAAAAAATGAAATGCTGCTCAAATAAAGAGAAAATAAAAAAAGAGAGAATGAATACTCAATACAGTTTGGATGGTATCTCATCAGACAATGAAAAGAAAAACAAAGAAAAAAGAAAAACCCTACTACACAACATTTCACAGGCTAGTCAATAAGTAATACTGACCTCTTGACAGAGAAAAAGCCAACATCCGTGTTCATCATGCTTGATCCACACAAGAGAAGAGGAAAAGGAGGATCAGAACACAGGTGAAGAAATGACAGGAGTAATTAAACTTAGCTAAGCGATTAGCAAGAAGCAAAAGTCCTGAATAATTATACCTCCTTACTGAATTGCATCTCTATTAGTTCCTCCTGATGATTTTAACTCCTTTAAGTACATTAATTTTAAGGGTAGTGTCTTAGTTTCTAACAGAAGTTACTTCTCTCATAGTGTCTGGTATGAAGCTATGTTTTGGTCTCAGAAGAAAAACAAAACTGATAATACCTGACAGTGTTGAACACAGCCAAGAACATATTTTGCTCCTCAGTGAAGCAGTTAGGAGACATAAGGAGCCGGGAACTGGGAGGGGACAGCACCAGGGCAGCTGACCTAAACTGACCAAAAAGCTATTCCATACCATATAATATCGTGATTTTTATGGAAGAGGAGTCTCTTTCTCGGAGGGAGGGGCTGCTGGCTGGTTGGGTATTGGTTGTTGGTCCCTTGCTTTGTGTATCATATATTGTTTTATATATATATATATCTACTGTTATTTCTTTTATTTTCTCTGCTGTCATAGTAAATAGCTTTTATCTCAACCCATGAGTTCTACCATATTTTTTTTCCTTAATTCTCTCCCCCATCCCACTCGGGAGGGGGGAGGGTGAGCAAATAACTATGTGGGACTTAGCTATTTGCTGGGTCAAACTACAAGAAGTAGACAACTATTTGTGCGTAAAAGTTACTCGTCTTGAAAACAAGCAAAAATCCTACATTTTGTTCTTATTAGGCTTCCACTACTAAAATACTCTTTTTTTTTCAGCGAGTTAGATATAACCAGCTCTCAAACACAAGTCACAAAATCACAGTATGGTTGAGGTTGGCAGGAGCCTCCAGATCCAATTCCCTGCTCAGCAGGGCCATCCAGAGCAGGCTGCCCAGGACCATGTCCAGTTAGCTTTAGAAGACCTCTGAAGAGGAGACTCCGCAACTCAGAGAGAATCTGTCAGCTATGCCAGCATTTCACCACCTGCACAGTAAATAAGGTTTTCCTGATATTCAGAACGAGCTTTTTGTGTTCTTGTTGTGCTTATTGCCTCTTGCCCTGTCATACGGCACCACTGAAAAGAGTCTGGCTCTGTCTTCTTTACAACCTCCCTTCAGGCATTTGTACACATTGATAAGGTCCCTCTCAAGCCTCCTGCCAGGAGTTCTCTTTTCTCCGTGAAAAACCTCATATAAAACACACTGGTGTCACTAAATTTTTCTAATTATTCTACCAGCATAATGTGGAAGGCGAAAATTGTCTCTGAAAATCTGCTAGCATGGGAGAGCCTTTGATTCTCTGTCAACTGCACAGATAATAGAAGCAGTTCAAGGAGGATGCTTTGAAGAGCATTAATTGTTCATAGCAGGCATTACAAACCCCAAGACAAGCTATATTTTATAGTGTATCTCAGATTAATAATGTTGAAATTTGGAAAAGATTTGAATCAAGTGGTGGTCTTCTGTAACTGCATAAGGGAGAAACTGCACTTGGCATTAGTCATATATTCAACAGCTGGACTTCTGTATGGCACCTATAGTGAGTGAAAAACAAAAATAATCAGAATGCATTGTGTCTCTTGAAGATTTTGTTACTAACAGTCAAGATTAGATACATACCCCACCAACCAGCAGCGTTCTGATAAATTTCCCATCTTTACAGACTAAGACATCTCTAACAGTGTTTTCTTTACAAAGTTACTGGAAACATTTTCTTGTAATAGGCTGAGCCATCATCATCTCTGAAAAATCTGCTAAAGCTGTATTTCAGTTATTGCACATTTCTGTGGTGAAAGTACCCACAGGTACTAACCACTATTTGCTCAAAACCAAGAAGGTCTCTACTGCCTAACTAGTGCCTTCTTGTGCACGAAAGGTAGCACCTTTGTCTCTTTAATGTAAGTGTAAATATTTTTCATTCTTTCTTTTCCATTGCTTTATTTTCATTTAAAATTTCTAAACGATGAATAATACATTTTGCTTTATTTTTACTGAAACGATTCTTTCTGGATTTGTCTTTGAAAGAAGTAAAAACGAAAATAACATTGCTTCAGAGGGACCAACATATGTTGCTTTGGATTTTTTTTTTACTGCAGTTGTCATTCATACAGTGAAAAATTTCCAAATATGAGCCCTTGCAGCACTGAAAAACAATGTTTTCAGAGTCCTAGCAAAAAAAAAAAAAAAGCCAGCAACTACCCCCTCTGCCCCCAAACAATTGATATCTAAGATACTGTCAACATTCACACAAAAGATACAAGAGTACTGCAGAAGAGAAAAGGGGACAGCCAGCTACTAACAAGGGAAATAAATGATGTAGGGTGGATTTCAACAAGGACAGAGTCTTAATTAGGGAGGGATTTGAAGAGAGAGAAAGAGATCAAAAAAAAAAAAACTTTCTTGTAATAAGATAATTAGTGGCAGTGGTTTACATCAGCACAAATCTAGGACAGGCGCTTGGCAATTAAAAAATACTGCTTCCTTGGCTGTGTCAGTCAAACAGCGCAGAGCAACAAACATTTCTAAACACAATAAAGTGCCAGAAACCAGCTGGAACCACAGTTCTTTCCTCATGTCATTGTAATTCTGAAACCCTATACTATTCTTTTTTTTTTTTAAAGTATTCTAAGTGCTTTGAAAGTGAAATGGATGATTCAAAAACCAAATATCACATTTCCTCAAAATGAGACAAAAGTGAGAGTTTGACAGGCAACATGCATGAGCACAAGGGAGGGTAAAGAGAAGCTCTCAGATTTCAAATTTGGATATACATTATATGCAGTGCACAGGAGACTCATCCAGATAACTATATTTAAGATCAGGAAGGGGTTAAGTCAGAAACTACAAAATTGAAAACAGATCAGTTAGATTATGTGTAAAAGGCTTACTATCTTTCACCTTAGAAGAGCTTAGGCAGTTCCTGTGTTTGTCCTACAGAGACTTACATGCTGACATATTTGCCAAGGAAATGAAAAGATAATTTATGACAAATTAGGTATACCCTGTGTGTCCTCTGAAATGGTTGTAGAGTCTTGGAAGTTACAGGAAAACATCAGTGACAGCAAAAATATTCACTACAGATTGTACTGTTTACTCTCCATCCTTGGCACTGGGTAAATAACGCTTTTTTTTTCCAGCCTGTATCTGTGGTTCTTTATAATTTCTCTGACACAGAGACTATCTTTGTTCATAATGGATCAATTCGGGATGAGAGTTCTGGGTGCTCTACGGTGTACAGTGACCAAAATACAGCACTTCGTAAAGGTCTTTTCAGAATCCAGATAACCCAGAGCATCCTACACCATCCCTACAAGTGCTATTATCAGCATTGCACTTAGCTGAGAAAAGATATTACAAAAAAAGCACTTAAAAATTCTTACTCTTGAGGCAAACTGTGCATTAGTTTTAAGGTGGTTGAGGAATTCTCTGAATGTTAAACCAACAGCTTCAGTTGCTTTAGCCCTCTATTACCTTGCACTGCTCCTTTAATATGCCTCTGTACTCTCTTCCTCTTCTTAAGTGTGCTGAGCTCTCCCCAAAGGAAAATGAAAGTGACATTTCTCCACATCATTTTTTCATTCCCTGCTCCTGCAGCCACGTACATCCGCACCACATGAATCTTATCTGAAGAGCAAGGTCTTGAACAGGAAGCAGGTAGAACTGCATGGCTGGATGATCCTACCAAAAGGACCCTTGTCTGAATGGCACCAGCTACGTCTCTTGGGCCTAAAGAATAACTGTCAATATTAATCTCACACTCCTAGCAAGGTATCTGCACAGAGCTCACATTAGAGTCTGGCACTACATATTTCATTTTTTTTCAAATGTGAAGACATTTCAGTCATTGCAGATGAGCCAGGACAAAAATGACATAAAAGTCATGTCCACTTGTGCGGTAATGGCGTAGCACAGAAAAGAAAACATCGATGGCACAGCTTGCATTTGTGTGTGAGTGAGATCTTACAAGGAAGAAGGGAAGGCCAAGGATTATAAGCAAAGGGGGATTTTTTGAATGCGACGTTCCTTTTGTCCAGCACATAGTTTGTATCTGCTTTTGAGTGTTTCTGTTGATCCTAAGATAGAAAACATGCCAATAAGAAGGTATCTAAAACTCCCACTTCCAGAATTTCTAAGCTTAAAAGAAATTGCATCTTAGTAAACGTCAACATTATGTCATACATTACAGAGAAAGCATGTACTTCCCCCAAAACTCGGCCTCTTTTGGATGGAGGATGTTGGGCCCCCTGAAAGTAAACCACCAACGTACTAATCATTCTGAAATTTAGGCCACTGCCTTTAATTTACTCTTCAGGGAGCAGTCAAAGATTATAGGAGCAGCAAAAAGGATAACAAAAAAATTCACATTAATCTGAAAATAGCATGAGGGTTTTATCTTAATACAATTTCCAGTTTCTGTTGCTATTCACAAGCGGATCTGCTTAGTGTTTAGCATATTTGATACCAATGGCAATGACGCCTCCAGGAGCTGAGTCAACTGACGTAGTGAACTGCCACCACAGCACTTTGCTGGGATGAAGAAAGCATTAGGGACTCAAATATCTGATGGGCTTTACTTATGGCAACAGTAAGACTTTCCTATGCATTAATGTTTCAATGCTCGGTCTATTAAGCTACTGAAAGATAACAGCACACAGAAGAATGTTTATTCTGGCACTGCAAGACAGTCTTTGTGACACACAAATCCTCACACACTCCCTGCCTGTCTCGCATCTTTCTCTTGGGCTAATATTTGATGCCTGGAAAGCAGAAAATCTTTTATAAAATTATTGGGTTCACTGAGCCCCAAATATACATTTTTTTTCTAAGTATCTTGGCATTAAGTAATTTTCATGCTTCTCAATGTAAGATTTAAAGGCAATGTTGCCTACATTTCTTATATGTACAGTACAGTGCTAAATAATGTGAAAGTGGTAAATTCCTGACCCTGAGGTCTGCCATAAGGACACTACTAATCTGTAAGTAGCTTCAAAACTTTAGTTTGGTGAAGACATACTATGTCCCAAGTTAGAAGGCTCTAGTACTTCCATTCTGCTCTGGCTTTGCCAAAAAAATCAAAATATCTCAAAACGTGCAGAGATACCCAGGAGCCATCCCAGGAAAATAGCGTGACATTTGCCTGGACACTGGAAAACAGTCCATTTTCCAGCTGTGGGGGCAGAGACTTCTAAGGTTTGAAAGAGTTTGAACATTTTCAAATTTGCTCTAGTTCAGAGTGAATCCAAAACAGACTGACAGAACAGAAGAAATTCCTTTAGAAAAGTATATGTTCCTTGCTCTCTTCTCTCATCTGAAGAGAAAGAGGGCAGTAATGCAAGGCAAATTTTATCAGAATTCTTGTATGAGATCACAATGAATATACATTGTAGTGTGGTAAGCAATGGTCCTGGGAAAATTTGTAAAGGAAGTTCTACCCTCCCTCCTCTTTTGTCTCCCTGTCTTTCCGTTCCTCTCTCTCTGATTTCTATTGATTACATCAGAAAATTATGATGTGTCCAACTCCATTTATTTCTGTGTACAATATGCTGTAGACTAATGCTAGAAATATGGCAATCAGCACTGCTGCAATTCCTAATAAGCAAAACTTAAAAACAATAATTCAGTCAAAACACTTTCCATTTGATCACAGCATCTATCTAGATCATCTTGTCCTACAACAAGTGAAGTGAAAGGTAACCCTTTAAATAATGCTTAGCTCTGACATTTATTGTTCATATCCTTTCCGGATTGGTTCCCTCCAGTCTGAAGAGTATGTTGTCTCCATATAGTAGAAGATTAGGGAGAATTACCCGGCATGGATTTGTACTGAAAGAAATGCACACCCAGTTCTTTACAGTAGAAACTGGCACCAGGAAGACTTGCCCTTACCACTACTTTGGTCTTAATATATAAATGTAAAAGGTAGAATTCAGTTGTGTAAACACAAATGTCCAGTGGCATTTCAGATGCCCTAATGTGTGCATTGGCTGGACTCCAGCTGCCACTCCAGAGGACAGGAGTTTCCCGTAAATGATGCATCCTATACGACAGACCTGTGTGGATGTCCTAGTTACTATGGGTCCATCTCTAATGACGCTAAGACACCTGTATTTTGAGAACTGGAATACATCCAAATGCTGAGATAACTTCAAATTAAGAGAGAAAAGTTGATGCCTACATTCAAGATGAATGTCTAAACTCCCAATATAATCAGTGCAGTCAGTGGAACAATTCAGCATTTGATCACCTAAATATTTCCTTACACTCCACTGTTTGCATTGACTGGGTATCCACTTGCTGTAACAGAAGTTTGGACTTCACTGAAGACCCACAAATTTAAAATTCTTAGTCCCTACTTTTAATCCTATCCAAATGACTAACCTATTCTGTGCATAGAAAAGCAATTAAGCTTATCCTTTAATTCTTCCAGCTGGAAGCATTTTTTCACATAGGCACTTCCAAAGTTAGGGACCCGCATCATTTATATCAAAATTTAACCAAGACCTGATATGTTCCTCTGTCTAAGTAAAAACATCCGAATCAGATATCCTCAATATATCAGAGCCATGTTTAGAATAGAGGAGGCTACAAGAAATGAAAAATAATCAGAGTCAGGTAATAAACAGTCCACAGAAAGAGAAACAAATGGGCTGAAGTCCAGTCAATATCTCAGAAACCACAGGATAATTTGGAGAACTATCTCAGGAGCACAGGCTCAAGCAGTCTGCACGTATCAGAGTGAGTTCAAGCACAAGGATTTGGTATTTCAGAAAGATAAATTTACATCTTGGTGACAAAGAACAACACTAGTCCTGTGTTAGAGTATGTGTCACATTAAAGGTGAGTCCTTTCAAATGTTCTCCTGCCTGCAAAGCTTCATTCTGAGAAAACAGAGAAATGCTACTTTTACCAAGGTTCATATACGGATGGAAAAAAAAAAAAAAAAAAAAACAAGAAGGCTTGAAAACACTTTAGCTGCTTCTGCAGCAGTTTCTAATGTACCTGCATGGCTGCCCTCAGCTGCTGAAAACACTGAAATGAATCCTCACACAAGAAGCAGCTGAGAATAAGAAATCCACACTCTAATAGGACACAAGAGTGACTCTGCTAATGAAAAGTAGTGCTAACTTTGGGAAAAAAAAATGGCTTTCTGCTATGCTCAACTTGACATGAAAAATCCATCTTCAAAAGTCTGAATACAAATATCCAAAAGACTGCAAAATAAAAAAATCCCTAATGTAAAATACCTATAAATAACTCTTCAGGCAATCTCTGGACAGGGTAACACCACATTTGGGCATCTGCTTTATGATCAGATCAAAAAAGTTATCCACAAGAATAATGTACAGCTCTTTTATCTTTTCTTCTTCTGCAGTCTTTTTAACATTAGGCAATAATATATGCAGTTTGTTGGGCAACATACTATTTTATTCCTAGGTAAGAAATTGTGCCTTTATGCAGGAAGAATTCCATGATCAAGATCCCCCTCTGAAAGAATAATGTCTTTCTTTTGTCATTTTTAATAAATGGTGTTTTTATCCCTCTGGAGAGATCATCTTCAGTTTTGTCCATAACATATACAATGAGGAGATAAACAGCAGAAATTGTACAATTTTCAATAAAATCTTGTCTTGAGATGCTATTATGTCAACAAATGTACCTCAAGTTCTTCAAGCTAATAGGGATGAAATTAGTGGTTCTAACTGGGCGAGCTGGCTATGCATGGTCAAGCTTTTCCTGATGGTCACTTACTACTCAGTTTGTGCTGAGTTTTCATCATAATGTGGAATTCATTAAAGTTATTTACCCAGTCCAAACTTAACAGTCTTACCTTTGGAAAGACATCACAGAGCTAAGACTTACCAGAATTTTGCTGATATTGCTGTATTTTAACTACTATGGCAGCTTACATAGGCTTAGAAACAATGTTTTCCAACCTAAAAGCCATGAAAACTACCCATAAACTAGTTTACAGACTACTTTAAATAGTGATATTGGAAAATAAACCAGGTAAATAGGCTACAAGCGTAGGATTGCCAAGAGTAATGATTTACTTATCTGTTGACAGATTAATAATCACCTAAGTTACTCACTAAACCATCTTTCCAAAAGAGTAAGCTATCATGAAACAATGGGGTTTTTTCGCCCATAACACTGGGTCTATCCAGGGGTTTCCATCACAGGTATATCTCAGCTAAGGACTACATCAGCAAAACTCTGAAGCGCAGAAAAACTGGCAAGGTGGCTACAATCATATTGCTCATTAGCACTCATTCTCAGGCTGATTCTGAGATTGATCCAGACCTGGTACAAACAGGATTCACTCAGCTAAGATCCAGCAGCCTGAATGTCCCATCACACCTCGTGGCAAGCACACCCATGTGCTTGTCTGACATCCCCAGTATGTGCAGATAGGCCCAAGCAGTCCTATACAGGCTGCAGCTGATAGCCTCCCCCCAACTTGTTCAACAGATGTGACCACACTCAGGATTTCATTTCCAAAGTCAGGAAGGAACAGCCCATCACAGATCTCAAGACTGGTGCAATCAGCATATGGTTTGCTGTTTTGCCTCAAGGCCAAGTCAAGGATGCTCTAAACAGGAGTGTAATGCAAACAATCAACCCAAAGAGACCTGACCGAGTGTGAAAGTGATTTGCTGGTAATGTAGACTGAATATAGACTTACACTACAGAAGAGTTACTACAGGAGAGAAAAGTAGCATGGATGGAGTAAAAGGAGCTTTCTAAAGAAGCCACAGGAGACTCTTGGTGTTAAACAACCATATTGTTAACTAGATACAAGGCCTAGCTACTGCTGCTCTGGTAGAGATTAGATTACTTTGAAACAAGGAAAGGTCTTCTAAAAGAAAGCCAAGATTTTTTTCCCCTTTATTACACATTATATCTTACTGTTGTGGCTGTTGATGGTGCACTAAATGTGACCCGTTGCCTTCTCCAGAGAATTAACCAACTCCATAAAGATATTACCTGCATGCTCTAAGAAACAAACTACTCAAATCTTTTAGTTCTTACACGTCTTTGAACTTCTTGCATCTGCAGCTAGAGATTTCCTTAATCAGTGCTGCTATCTACTCTTGTCAGCTCTTCTCAGTTCTGTGTCACTGCCACCGCTCCATGGCTGCTCTCCCCCACAAAAAAAAAAAATAGTGCAGAGGCTCCAGCCTATACATCCACTCAATATTTTCTCAGACCATGCAAAGTAATGTTCTCTTCAGTCCTGCATCTCTCATCGTGTTTGACTTCTGGGTTGAAAATATGTTATGCTTGGTCAGTGCAGAATAGCAACAGACTAAGAGTGAAAGTCATTTTCCAGAGCTGAAAATGGTCCCAGCAGGGATCATTCACCCTCATGATTTTGTCTGCTCTGCCCAATGGCAAACAGAATGTATGAAAATATCTGTATTCTAGATCAGTATTCACACCCATATTGATTTTAACAGTGTTCAGACAACTGAAAGGGATCAATTGCAGTTTTCATAACCAGACCTGGGCTGTGCCGCTGAAGGAATGGTAAAAGACAAAGAGTGGGAGAAGGTGGATTGGTTTGAGACTTACTACCGAGGCAAGAGAGTCCCTAGCACAGTTCTTTAGCCGTTCCCCATTTTACTAGCAGTCTTACCAGGAAATGGATCAATATTATTTCAGCCTGCTCACTGTGGCATGTTGACCTCAGTCAGCAGTTAAGCATTTGCATAGCTGCTCATTCACTCCCCACCTCTAGTGGAATGGGGGAGAAACTAGGAACAGCAAAAAAGAGAAAACTTGTGGGCTGAGACAGTTTAATAACTGAAGGAAAGGGGTGGTGAGGTGAGGTGGGGTGGAGAAAACAAGTGATGGGAAGGCAATCACTCACCATGTCCCAAAGTAGACCATTGTCAAGCCAGTCTCCAAGCTGCCTAAGACAAAACCCACACCTTCTTCCACCATGTCAGTTTAAAAGCCGAGCATGTAGTGTGGAATATCCCTTTCACCACTTGTGGCCAGCTGTCATGGCTGTTTCCTGTCCATACCCAGCCTACTTGCTGTGGGAAGCAGAGACAAAAAAAGACAGAATCTTAAACACTGTTTTAGTCACAAATCCAAGAAGGACCAAACAGGTTGCAATGAAGAAAATTAACTCCATCCCATTACAGTATGTGTAGAGACTAGAGACAAGAGAGTAACATGTCTGTACCACCTCCCCCACCTGATTTCCATACTGGAATAGGATTGATTTGTTCTTCCTCATTCATTTTACAGTTCACCAGCAACACTGTATTTTTAAACTACCTTATGCGAGGGGATCATTAGCAATTAAACTGGCATCCCCTTTCCAAGCCTTCAAGCTCTATGGCAGTCATCTAGCCTTCAATTAGTCCATGTTAGGTTATTTAAGCACAGGACCCTTCTGCTCCCATATTCACTTATCATTTATCCAGTTCACTTTATAGGACTTGTGACTTATTGGGAGGTCTCAAGAAATGTAAGTTAAATGACTAAAGAACTTTACAGATTTTAACATTGTCACCACACACAGAAATAAACGTAAAGTGGCTAAAAGTCATCCTATACAATCTTGATGAAGTGCAAGGAACAGTAGGAAAAATACTTTTCTCCCTATTATTTTTATCAAAAGTTTTCTATACTTAGAGAATTTATATTCTATCTTTGAAATTCCAAGTGTCAAAACATAAGATTTTACAAGAGAATTGCATCCCAGATTTTCATTTGACCCTATGTGCAGGGAGGACTAAATTATGCTTTTCATCTTCAGATAATTCCAAAACTTTACAAAAATTGAGGTATTGTTCTACTTCTCTACTGAAAGTCATAAATGTGGTGTCAGATATTGTGCTAGACAATGGGGTAAAAGCTGCTCAAAAATACAATATCAAATATGTTTAACTGTTTGGACTGTCTTACTGTATCATATGAAAATAATTCTGTGAAATGTACTGGACCTCAATGAATTCACAGTCAGAGACTAAGTTCTGCAAGTTCACAGCACCTGAGGAGCTGGTCCATTAGTCTGAGGACACTTTCTGTTACTGAATATCAGAATTTATATGGGAAGAAGTGTTCAACAGGAAAATTTTATGTGAAGTCAACTCACCTTATACTATTTATTGTATTGCTTTATCACCTGAAACAGGAACTAAGCTATCACACTGTGTGATCCTTTATAGCAAGGCTTTGTGGCAGATGCTCCCAAGCATGCTGCTAAACCTTAGGAAAGTAATTTGAATGAGGAGTTGAATTGTGAATATTTTAAAACTGCTGACAAACACTTTTAAGCTGAAATGCTTATTGGCATATCTGAATCTGTTCAAAAGGCACATCTTCTGAGCTGATTGAAGGAGAAGCTTTAAAAGAACAGTCAGTCATGTAGTTTCAGTGGTACTTGATGGTTCCTCAGAATGACCTAATTTCTTTTAATTGGCTATCAGATTGTGTTTTCATTCCTACTTCAGCATTTGTGAAAATCTGCTATTAATCCTTACCTACTATTTCAAAAAGAAGAAATGTAATTGACATTTCTTTAATATTTGGGTAATCCCTGCTTTTCATATTCCATTAAACACTTCTAAACCTTGCAAAAGCTGCTGCTGTGGATGCTTTCAGAAAATAAACAATGCTTCTGTTAAGTCATCACATACATTGACACGTACACATAGAAACATACATTTTGAAAATCAAAGCTTCCATAACAACTCTCTAATCTCAGCAACATTGCATGTGAATTAAAGGACAGGACTTAAAAATGACACAGCATCCTCCTACTACAGAGCGGTAATTTTCAATTTAGGTTCAGAAACACCTACAGTTACCCTTACATGTGTCTTAGGTGCTAACAGACCTAGCTAAACTTCAAATATCTAATGAGTCATCAACATTAGATAGCAAATGTTGATCTCTGAGTGACACCATCTAATTTCCTATACTCCATACAAAATTATTCACCAAAGGTACTAATATGACTGGAGATGTCCATGAGCAACATGCAGCTTTTCATTTCATGGACCTTCTATAACTTTTTTCCCTTATAGATGAAGATCTGCAAGGCATCTCAACCACAATCTTTCTTGCCAGCATCAATGTGACATTCGATTAAATCAGTCTTTCTGGGCTTGTCTTTAAAGTTACTGGATTTTCCTGTGTTAAGAACTTAATCCCTTTGTTTCTAATGTGATTACAATTGCAGATGCAACTAACATTTTCTGTTCTTTGTATTATTTTTTCCTCAAGGCTGTCCCATATCTAGTGAATAATTACACTTTTACATAAGCTGAGTCTATCCATGATACTGCATCTGAGAGTTAATCTTGTATCATGAATTTAAATCCCATGAATTCATTTCAAGCCATGTTACAGTATGAATTATCTCATACTGTAACATGTGAGGTTTGCTGAAGATGTAGTGAGACATTCATACCACATACTGTAGCTGCTAGTCTCCATGTACAATCTAAAACAAAACAGGAATGTCCAAAGAGATCACATAAGATAGCACTCTCTTTTTAATATCTCTCTGAAAGAGTATGCTTCTGTCTGTAGATCAGACATATCTAAGGTAGATAAGCCAGCTTAAATGTCATATGTAGTCACCTACATCCTTCTGCAATAGTAATAGTAAATGGCACACAGCTCAGGAACCTTGGCTTCTAAATATGAAAAATGAAAACGGACATCATCACAAATCCAGCATTGGTAGTATCAATTCGGAAAGTAGCTTTATCATTTCAGTGCATTTAATAACTTTTGCTACATTTGATTCTCACAACTAGGATGGAAACCTAAGTGGATCCGTTCTTTTTTCTCTGGGCTCCCTCTATGCAACAGGCTGCCTAGGATCAGCATCTTATTCTAGGCCCAAAAAAGAATTCGGACTGCCCATTTTCAACTCACCTGGCACATATAATTATTGCATTTTAATTTCCTAGAAAAAGGTCTGCAAGAGGTAAGCTTTACAACGGAGAGGATAAAGCTGTGAAGGAAACATGCCAGAGCATTGGTTTATTACTACATGAAAAGTCACACTGCCGTGAACTGATATCATCAAAAGACCTTAAAGGGCACTGTTCAGGCAAAGGAATCAAAAACATTCCTTCACACTAGAAAAGCTGAATTGCCTTCTAAGTAACCTTCTTGACTTAGCTGAGAAAACTGACAAAGAAATAAATGTATCTGCAAATAATAAGTGGGAACAGGAATACAAGGAAATGGAAAGGCAATCAAGTTAGCAAATCCACGATACGCATAGTAAATGAACTCCATACTCTACCAGCAGGTGTTGGAGGACACGGAGAAACGTGCAGGCACTGAGTAATCTTCAGACATGACTAATGAGGAATGGGCATTCAAAAATGAGTAAATGAGTCTGATTGTTGCAGCCTAACAAACTTTAGATCAAGAAAATGAAATACGTAATCTTAAAAAATGCTTGAACAGTATGGAAGAAATATCCTGCCTTTATTAAAATCTCATTATGTTAGAAAAAAAAATTGTGTAGTAATAACATGTGGAGGTGATTCTGAAATTCAGTCCAAAAATATCAGCAAAACATTTCTATCTGGTCATGTTCAGTCATTCTGGCTTGGAATTTAGGAGGGCATCACTGCAAAATCAAATTAAGAAAACATAAGCAGAAGAGTAGAAATAAATACCAATGCAGGAGTGTTTTGCAAGGTCTGTGTGTATAAAATTTATATTCTTTAAACATACAGCTGAACATCAGAGTTAAAGATAGAAAAGAAGAGATGAATCTTCATTAACAATCAGGAAGAGGTTAAACAGCATAATAATTACATTAGTGGATGATAATAAATTGGGAAATGTAGTAAACAACCTTCCTACAACAAATGAAAAGAAATAAAATATATAATTCCTGAGGTTCAGCTGAACAGTTGAAAAATAAAGAAACAAGATGTTGTTCTTCAACCATGAGTAAGCAAACCAATACAACAATATTATTTGAGAGTATAAATCTCTGAGTTGCGCAATAGCATGTTACACAATAATGACAATATGACTATGGACAGCACATAGAGAAGTTATCTTGATACATAGCAAAGAAGCAATTACCTGTTTCTACAAAGCTAGTAGAATTTAGACTAATGTACATAATTCAGTGAGCTAAAGAAACATAACATATGCAGAACCAAGATTTTATTGTTAGTCTAATTAAAGTGCCAGTAATCTAATCAAAGATTAGTTCTATTACAATAGAGCTAACACAGCTGAAAGTTTTACAGCTCATTGCCAGTAATGATATGGTTGAAATGATATAAACAAGTCTTCTGTTATTTCCCCCTTCTCCTGATGTGTTCTGCTTACCTTTCCTATGTCCCTGATAATGTTAGAGCTGATGGTGTTAGTCTGCCTCAAGAAGATGAAAAGGTTTGCAGTGAGTTGTCAGCCTCCCAAGTTCTTCACCAGGAGAATTGTGAAACCAATAAGAGGAGAAATGTTCTTAGTCTCTCTTGGGTTTGCTTGAGGTTATTTTAATGTTTGTTAACACAGACCTCTTGCTCCAATTCAATGTTACAACTGTATGGTCTGTGGAGACTTTTTCTTTGATCTCTCCTTATTTCCTAGCACCAGTTTTACCCAGCTCCCAAGGATCCATTCCTTTAGTAACCTGTAATTGTCTGTGATTTTTGTTTATAGCCCTGGGACCTCCATTATCAGTCTGTTCTTGCACTTTTAAAGCTCTTGCCATCATCTGGCTCTTGTACTTCAGTAGGCTTATGTTAAAATCCTGTTTCTTTTCAATGGCCTTCAGGCTGTGGTATCTTGATAACACACCTTGATGTTTTGTTAGGATAACTTAGAATTGCATATGTCTGTTTTCTACAGGCATTGAACAGTTTACATCTACCAAAAAAAAAAAANTATCTACAGACAGACACAGACACACATGGACACAATGTTCTGGTATTCACCTGCCACCAGTATCTACTAGTCATGGCGGATCACTGATTCATTGTCAAAATACCTCTACAGCTGACTCAACTGTGCTGAAAACGAAGTGAAACAAGTGTATCTGCTTCTAACCCTAACAGTATACACTATAGTTTAAAGGATTAAACTACTCTTGCAATAATGTAATAATTTGTAGTATGATGAAGATATAGGGCATGGGTTTTGTTTCTTGCCAAAAGACAGACATGTTTGGTGGATGAGCAAATTCTAGAGCAAATGAATTTGGCAGACATATGAGGACTGTCCTATTTCTCATTTTTTATAGGGAATAATGATATACCACACCACAGTTATGCAAAACAGCAGTGGATGCCTGCACTGCTTTCTGGTAGTTAATTGCCATACTTGAAAACCCAGGCTCACATGCATTTTGCATAGCAGACTCATATTTACACAGTCGCTCTTCCAGTTCAGGACTATGCTGCACGGTATATACCATGCCAAGATGGAGTTAGCCTAACAGACCAGAGGCACAGAGTTTAATATGACTACTGTACAGCTGACAAATTGTGATACTCTTATAAAAGTCTTCCCCTAAAACAGGATAGTTTTTACATGATATTGCATTTAACAATACTGAGGTAAGAATTCCTCCTCCTCTCTAGCACAAGAACCTCTTGCTATATAATCAAAAATTTTATATTTGAAAAGTTTCTGACCTTCATGCTTTCTCAGAAAACAGCAAATACATAGATGAACTGCCCCATTTTTTCCAGCTCTGACATCTGAAGATGACAATTTTAAATGTCAGCATTGTTAGCTACTCCACTGCACAAAGTTCTGTAGATTCAAGGATATTAAGGCCAACAGGCATTAATAGGCTCATGTAATCTGACCTGCATAATATATGTCACTGAATTCCACCCATCCTTTCCTGCATCAAATCAATAACCCCAGGCCAGCTAGTGCCTGTACCTTTACAAAGATGTTGAATCTTGATCTGAAAATTTCACAATGAACAAGCCATCATATTCTAGAATCAGATGTTCTTTCAATTAATTAAAAATTAGTCACCTGTGTCTCCATGAATGTCTGCCTTTTTGTTCCAGTTACTATGTTTTCTGCAAGATTTAAATGACTTCTACAAGAAGGAAGACTTCCTCTTTTCACCACTGAGAAAGTTACTGTGTGTTTTCATCATGCAGCAAAGCTCATTGCAAATATCCCCACATCAACTGTCATTCAGAAGACCTGTATAGTTCAGATTCTCAGTAAGACTTATAAAATTCAGCTCCAGAGCCATATGAAAACAGCATAAAGACCAGAAGCCTTCTCCTGGCTTACACGTATTTCAAGAGAATTTGGATCTGTCAAGTCACCCTGCAGCTACAGACTTAGAGTGAAAAAGTCTCTACTCCAAATTATTGCATCAGTTTTCTATTCTTCATGAAGTTTCTGTAACACTAGGAGATGTAAAACAATGCACCTGTGTGATGAACATCTCCTGTCTGTCCCTTTTCCAAACCCAAGGTTTCTTTCAACAGGTGAGTTCCACTACTGGTTGTTATTGTGCTAATCCCTTCCTAGAACAGTTCAAAAACCTTGCTATGTAAGTTTAGCTCTCTTCCATTCTAAGTGGTTTTTTGTATAGCCTTGAATCAAGTTTTTTCCACAATCACACCTCTTTCTAAATAGGATATTTCAGACTAGGTGGTTTCAGTGCTAGAATGCATAGTTCTCTAATGTGTTAATTCATTATTCTAGTTCTTGGTTTCAGATTGAAAAAAAAAAAAAAAACCCAAAGAAAAAACAAAGAAAGAAAATCAAAATAACCCCTCTCTCTACAGTCTCAATCCAATATATATACTGTTATCAGCCTTTCCCACAGCAGCAGCATTATTCCTGGTAATAATAACTTGTTGCGTTGGTTTTTTTTTCCTCCATGTTTATTTTCAGTGGTTAATTCTGCACACTGACTTTTGTCAGTTTGCTTCCCAAGCTTTGAAATATTATGTGAGACTTTTTGCCCAGAAATCTATATTTTCCTAAGGATCATTCCTTCAGTAAAGCGGACTTGTTCTGTTTCTAGCTGCTGTTCTTTCACACCAGTCTCCTCCCTGCTGTGAGTCTCACTTGGCTGAGTGTTGCTACATTTCATTTACATGCAGGCTAATCAAATAAAAGGTATCCTAAACTAAACAGACTCCCTACTATGAGAATGACTTGTTTCAATTGCAGATACATGCACAAACATGTATCTTCTCTCTTTTCCAAAATACTCCTTCTAGAGATTATTTTCTACTTTAAGTCGCTGCTAGCTACAAAAGACATATTTCTTCCCACTTCTAGTCCCATCCTTGCCACAAATTAAGACTACAAAGAGGAAACCAATTTGATTCCAAACATCCATGCTATGCTGGAACTCATCTACAAGGCTGAACTGAATGATATTATACTAACACCAAAGGCTTGTCATTTACAGTTTAATACAGTTTGAATGGTCAGTTACCGTTAAAGAGTAGTGCAATGGATGAAGGCCAAGCCAGCTGAAAGGAAGATTAGTTCAGAAAACAGTGGGTTTAATAAATGCTGTATTCAGTACAGTCTAGGTTGGCATCTTTCAGTAAATCCCTTTCTATAGTTTCCAAATTACTTTGGACCATATAACAGGACTCCCGTTCAGCCAAAGCTCTGAGATGAGTTTCCTGAATGTTAGACCCAAGTATAATACAACAACTCATTCCCCATCCAAATTTCGAGCAAGAAATTTTTTGAACTCAAATTAGAAAAATTCAGCATTTTGAATAGAAAAATGCTTCTTTGCAGATTGAAAAAAAAATATAACCAAATCCCCCTAGTCCAATGTATTTAATGGATCAGCTTTGTTCTCAGCCCAGAAACTTGCAATGGATTTCTTCAGTACAATCTCCTTTGGTTCACAGGGAAAAAAAAGCAACTCTCCTTCACAGCTTGGCTGTTCTTTTCTTCATGCCTCTTCTCAGTACATTCCCAGACTGGATCCCACTGGAGATTAGAGTATGACTGTCTCTCTGTTGTCTCCCTCTTCTAGCCTCCATGTATAGCTACTGAGAAAAGGGCTGTCATCTTCTGCCCTGATCGGACTCTATCTGACAAAGAAAAGGAGCAGCCTGCCCCTCTTCTCCTAAATCACAGCCTTTTAAAGGAATATATTCAGCAATTAGATACAGCGCATGGTGAAAAAAACAAGTTTAAACAGAGGCAGTCACAAAGCAGGTAAATGTTATCCCCTGGCAAAAGACCTGAAGGACACATCTGTTCTCAGTACTGGAGGGTAATATTTGAAGCTTTTATAGCAATACTCAGGGCAAGTCGAGATTAATTCAGAACTGCTAACTTGCTCAGGCCTCAGTAATATAAGCACATAAAAACTGCCAGACTAGGTCAGTCCTGTTTCCAGTAGTAGTCTCTAATAGATGCTTTGGGAAAGGCTGTAATAGGAATAGCATGATCCAAGCATAGCCTCCTAGCTTCCAGCAACGAGTGGTTAGAGATTTCACAGGCCGGACATTGCATCTAGCCATTGCATTTAATAACTACCAAGGGAACTGCCTTCCATGACCTTGTCTAATCTGTCTCTGAATCCATTTTTGCTTCTGGCCTCCACAGCATCTTATGACAGTAATCTTATTACAAATAAAATATTGTAATGCAGTATTTTTATTGAAAATATGTGAAACAAATTTCTCTACACCAGGCATAATTGTTTGCTTCTTGCTTCTTTGTATGATGAAAAATAGATAAGCAATCTATTTTTAAGCACCTATTCACCTTCTCCAAACAATTCACGGTTTTATAGTCCTCCACCATATCCCATTTCTAATCTGGACTTTTGATTCTTTTTTTTTCTGTTTTATTCTTCCTTACTTTGTAAGTGCTGAAACTTCAGTAGCATTTCAATTGTCATGAAACTAATTCCCTTTGTCTTTGAGAACTTTATGCTCCAACTCCCAGATATTTACATTTATGACTATGACATTCTATATAGCTATGTATCATAACGATTTGCTCTTATTGCATACTACATTATGTCTTCTATAGTACTTTTGCTTGAGCAAATGTAAGTGCAAAATACAAAAATAACAACTGTATCCTTTTGTAGAACACCTAAAAGCTGAGTCCAAAGAGTAATTTTAAATAAGTTATGTTTATAAAAATTAACATATTTATAGATAATATTATATGACACAGGTCATAAAAATTGTTTTCATAAATAATATGTATTAATTTTTCCATTTTAAGTGGCATTCTTTTGGAAGTAAATATCTGAGAGCCTAAATCAGGCAACATCACTACATTTGAAATGATTTTATTTCTATGAATCACTGTATGTTTCAGTTTGACAACTCGTGGGCAAGCATCTTGGCTAACCTTATTGTGACTTCCGAACAGCCATCTGTTATAGACGAACGAATCCTGTGGAACTTCAGTTGTATGAGCTTTTAACATATATGAAAATTCAGGAGACTGTCAGAGTACGGACTGTGACACAGTGCTAAGATTTACTTTCTTTTTCACATTTTTCCACTGCAAAATACCGAAATAGTTGTTTAAAAAGCATGTTGTAAAACTGCTAAACTAAGAAAAAATCAGTAACTAGTATTTTTTTGTCCACGTGTGTGAGAATTGGGAAACGGACAACTTGAGATAAATTCTGGCTAGTCAGAATCTTATATTCATATGCTTACTTCTATATTTTATCACTGATATCAATAATGATAAAAAATTAGACAAGTATGATACTGAGTCAAAGATTTTACAGACAAAGATTGCGTTTATCCCTAAAAGATTTTCTAATTCATGCAGAGTATATTGGATCAGGATATAGAAGGCATGCAAAACAGTACAAGCAGCGAGAACCAATCTAGATTTGCAAAAAACACAAATGTTTTCTGCATTGGTTTCTTGAGTGTATTAGGAAGGTATCAAGACTCAGACTTTCTGTGAGGAATGCAAATGTTCCCATTTATATTCTCCTACCTAACAGTGATATCTCACATTTTGTAGCAAGGTACAACAGCCTTTTATTCAGCATTTTTATCTTGTGGAAGAGGAGTGAATATGTGGCGCTGTGCTGTGGCTAGGAAGCCTTTTCTAGCAGGGCTTCCAATCCAAGAAAAGTCCTGCTCCACATCACCCATCATCAGACTTTTTGCCTGAGAAACAACCAGCACAGGTTATTACCTGTAAAATTTGACAGGTAGGATTTCCCATAATGGAGTTCAGACATCTGACTGACCAAAAAATAGAGAAAGAGAGGGAAATGTTTCTTAAAATAAATAAATAAATTTTAAAAATCACTTCTTGTTCTTAATTTGAAGCAAGAGAAAATGAAGACCAGCAGAGAAGGCTGCCTAAGGCAATTCTAGTTTAATGCAATCTGCAAAGCAAAGGATATCACTTCACCAGTTTCATCAACTGTCATCTATATAAACATAGTCACTTTTTCTTTTTTTTTTTGAAGTAATATAAAATACTATCTAATTTTAAAAAGCAAGATACACAAACATAAATTATTTGCCTACTTTGCACAGAATATTTTTATGATGTTACTTTAACATAAAAACGGAAAGGTTAATTATGCTAAAGACAAAATGGCTAGAAGACGTAACAAATATATATATATTATAACAAAGTACTTTGTAATTAAAGCTGTCATTTTTTCATTAAACTTCATGGGAACATTATAATTCAGTGTTTGGTAGCATATAATTATCAGACTTTTATGAATGTAAATGAAAAATCATCAGTCTGGAAAACCAATATTACAGATTGTCTATAACTTTCTTTTTCTTTCTAGAAGATTGTCTTATTTGTATTCTGCTTCCCTGACATAACACATACACAGATGCACCTATAAAGTTGTAATAACCGTAATACTTCTTCTGTTTTTGGGAAAGTTAAAAAGAAGAAGAATGAAAAAAAAATCTAGTAATATATTATATGAGGAAATTGCTTGTGGTTAATACATTAGTGGTTTCCATTTCAAATAGAACTGTAGTTTGTCTCAATTCTGTTAGCATTAACTGTTACACAATTTTATTCTTTCTCACAATTTCTCTAAGTTACTCTATTTGTACTATTAAAATGGTACAGGAGAGTGGCAGCACAATATCTTTTCATTACATTTTTGAAGATAGCAGTGTGTAATGTGGACTGTTCACTTACATAGACTGACAAAGCTTAAGATTCATTCAAACAAGAATGTTCTTTTGCTCATAAATGCAGCAAAGAAGTGTAGATTTGTCTGGTGTGAATTAAGGCAGCAAAAACCTACTACTTTATTCTGTAATAATGTGAAAAAATAAAATTTTTGACAGGCAAAAAGGAACATACCCAAACAAATGATAGACATACACTGAATAATCATTCCATCTTTAATAGTTTATTAATATGTCAGTCATTGGAAGACAACAGACTGATAAGGAAAGGCAGCAAATGGAGTTTGGGTTTACTGCCATTTCTCAAAAGAAGATGCAGTACTTGGAGTTTCATGGGGAACAGTGAAACTACCCTGTCCAACCCTGTCACTGAAATCAGGCCTGTGCACTGGGAAATGTCAGGATATGAGTGTTGCTAAGTGACAAAACACGGTTCTCAGTCACTTAGCACAGACAGAAAGACAACAGTTCCCTTGTTCACGTTCCCTTCCAAAGGCATGAGAATGCCATTATCATACTGAGGTTGGTGGAGGTGGTCACACTGAAAGTGACAGAATTTGTCTGCATCAGCTCAAGTGCTGCATCCATCATCTCCTTCCAGCTTTGCTTACCAGCAGGCATTTACATAACTGAATACAACACAGACCACACAATGCAACAAACAGATCTCAGTGGAAAACATCCAGTGTTCAGTTTCATGAGTGAATGATATTCCCACAAAATTCAGCCTGAGCATGAGAGGAAACACCACCTGTTCCTGGTATTTAAAAAAAAAAAAAAAAAAAAAAAAAAAAAAAAAACAACAACAACAACAAAAACGAAAAGGACTTCTTTATATCATTTTATTTTCCTTTTTTATGAAAATAGGTGTGAAATGAAGAGTTCAGTGAAGGAACAAGCCTTCTTCAGCTCTACTTAATTCCTGTTAATTTGACCAAACCAATGAACAATTACTCTTCATTGTTTCACCCATAATAGCAATTCTGCTTAATCCTCTTTTAGTGGGGGAACCTCTAACAATTTCAAAACACATTTTACTGCTGTGTGTCATCATTTTCTATAATACCAGTTTCAAAATCATGTAGAAGCAATAACTGCTTTTCTTTCTTTTTTTTGCTTAAAAATTATATTGGCACTCCATCTACAGAAAAGTCTGAGGTGTCAACTTGCAAGGAAAATTACATTAAAGGGCTAAATAACATTCTGATGGGTCAAAATCTTCTAATCCAGGATCTTTACAGTTCATTACAAAGAAAAATATCTCCTTGGATGCTTTCTCCACATCTGGAGATGGCGTAATGGTTATCATATTTGCCACAGTACAACAGATCTCTCTTCCAAGAATTTATCTGTTGTTCGATTATACCCTTTTATCAGAAGCAACTTATCCAGAGATGTTTAATTTGAAATGATAGATGACAGCAAATGATTTATTTGGTTTGGACAGCTCAAAGTGATCATTACCACTGCAGTTGTATCTTTGGGGTTTTTATCTCTTCCTGCAGAAACTGAAGAATTAGAAAAAATAGAAGTATTAGACTAATTGTGTACCAAGAAGAGACATTTTTTCTTCACTATGTTTGTCTTTTGCCCCATAAATAGGGCAGTATGGGTTTGCTTTATATTCTATGTTTCACATTTCACTAAAAATTCCACATCTAAATTTTGCCAGAACTTTCTCCTATTTAGTCTGGTTCTGCATATAAAGATGGAAAGAGTAAAAAGTGTAGGATATAATGTTGAGAATTTTGCTGTAATCTGACATGTGGTCTAATAGTGGGGGGTACCAATCCCAAGGGAGGAAACACAGAAAGGAGAATTCTTAATACATAGCAATTAAATAATATGAATGTTATTTGTTTACCATACATACATGCAGAGAAAAAGAGATCATAATTTTATCTTAATGAAGTAGGAACAAGTCAGAACTCAGGACTACAGCCAGCTCTAAAAATTCAACATACCCACACCCTGCCCCTGGTAAAAGCATCCTTCCTTTCCTCAGTTCAGATTTGAGGCTCCAAAATCCACTCCTTGCACAAAACTAATTCTTATGTCCCCTGGCCAGCACAACATGAATCTGCACCTTCTCTTGCATTTTGCCAAGCTGCTTGTTCCAGTGCAAGTGCAGTCATACTTCATCTCACAATTCAAGAACAGAGTCCAAGCACTATTTGGGAAAGCATACACTCAGGAAAGAGATATTGCAGTCTAATATGCAAAGGAGCAGGACTAAGTGATCAGGGGTAGCACACATCAACATATACCACCACTTACAAGTATTCCCAAGTATTGGATCAATGGTGAAAGTACAAATACCTTTTGGATCTAAAATCCTCTCTTCTCTATGACAGACTCATTCAGTTCCCCATTTTTCTCAGTCTCAGACAGTCCATCTCCATCTTGGTCAAGGTTTTAAGTGAATAAATCTGAACAGGAGTTAAATTTTCAACTTACTGCTCAGTTATTTCCCCATAGTACAATAAAATTAAAGTCAAATTGACCAACAGACAACATCCTGTTTCAGGTCAGAAAAAAGTCTAATGCTTTGATTTGGCAGTGTCAGTATGCTGTGCTAGAATTAACTGCTTTGATTTCAAGCCAGTAAATACACTAGTTAACACCTTTCTGGAATGTGAGTTTTGTCTTTTTTTTTAGTTCCATTCACCATTTCCAAGATTTAATATATAGTGTTATCAAGAAATTAAGAATTCCACTATTTATCCAGAAGGCAATATACAGACAAAAAGACATTTTAGTAATGAGGTAGGCATGAATCAACTATATAGGTACCTAAATAGATACAGCACCTTAAAATATTGAAAAGTTAAGGTCCTTGAGTACTCAAATGGACAGCTTTTAGAGAGATCAGAGAGCAAATTCCTGGCGTTTTCTGAAGAAAAAAATCTTTGAGATTTTCCTCTCAGATCGGGTTATTTTGGAGGAGTCCAAATGATTACGCAGCAGAAGACAAGACCTATTTAGCCTGTTACATTTTAATTAGGAAAGAAAATGAAAATGAGAAATCTGGATTTTGAATATAATTGTAATCAGCCATGCTTAAGAAAGACACATTCATACTAGCACTGTTGCAGAGTATGGTCACTAGGATGATGGGGGAAAGGAGGTTGTTTAGCCTAGCCTAACAGATGCACATTAGCAGAACAGAGGGATAACAAATGAGTATAAAGTGACCATGACTAAACTCAGGCTGGAAATTTTGGAAAAAAAAAATCTAGCACAAAGTAGAGTGCTATAGCAGAAAAGCTCTAGAGTTAATTAAATCTATCACACAGAAGGCTGCAGCAGCAAGAGCTTTTGAATTTGCTTGCCTGCATCCAAAGAGAATTCTTACTATTATTCTTCCTAAAGGTGATACACACCTGGCGCTCAAATGGAACTCCAGAGGAAGGAGGAGAGTATTTTCTGTAATTTTGCTTCTAAACCTACTAATCTTCCCCTACTAGATTACATGGATGATGGGCTTTTAGATCTTGCATACTACAAATTTTCCTGTGGTTACAGAACTAGAAAATGGATTCAAAACAATTACTTTCCAGGTAATGTATCACTCCTGACTTGTCTTTGGAAGGTTTTGTTTGGTTAGGACAGGCAGATTCTTTGTCCTACGCACTCACTCTGTGAGTTCATACAACACTGTGATTGAGAAAAATTTCTTGGATGAAAGAAGCAATCATGGAGAGTTATAGGAGGAGATAATTTAGTTAAGCTTAATTTAGTTTCTGCTTCAAAACTCATGTCAGAGCTTGCTTTATCACTTCTCTGCTGTTGAAATGTATGGCATGTCACTATAAAGATGACAGCATTTCAAAAAAAACACATTCATTTATGGCTTTAGTGGCTTAGTGAAAATCAAGTGAATTTTTTTTGCAATACGTTCTCCCCTATTAAGCCTTCTGACCAAGCCTGACAGGAGCCAAGGGTATCCCAGAAAAGTGCACTCTAAACTGCTGTTTGGGGAAACCACTAAAGTCTCTGTGTCTGCTTTTATTAGTCATCTTCACCAGCTAACAACATTGGCAAGAAACTTGGGTTTTGTTCTTGGCTGCGATTCTGTGACAAGTGTTTCCAATCTAGGGCATTAATTTTTGACCTGTTAAACCAAAAGGATTCCCCTGGTGCTAAAAGAGGAAATTCAGCCTGACATTCATGAAGCTTCATTCAGTTCTGTCCTATACGTGATCCAGACAAGAGATAGGAAGGTCAAGAGAAATTTAGAAAGCTGTGAAGTATATTGGGTCCTCAGTTAAAAATTATATGGGGAGGTCAGCAGGTAGCAGTAAGCCCTCCTCTGTGTTCTGGTTTTAATCAAGTGTTGTCAGTGATCCTAGTTTAAGAGTCTAGTGTATAACTGGCTTCTTTTAGGAGGTTTTCCATATCCATGCATATAACTACTAATAACATTCTAACCTCTGACTTCTTAATTATTACCTTCTACTTACATTATTCACCAGATCAGTGCCAAGACCCCATTAACATATTATGAGACATTAATAGATTTTTTTTATAACCAATTATATTTCAGGATTACTTTTCATATAAATGCCCTATTGCTAAGTGTATGTCATCTCATTGATTCTACTACAATGTACCAAATGCAGTAGTTAAAAATGGCTAATAACTCACTCATGTAATGTTACAGGTACATTTGGTACCTTTCTCTCCTCTGATTATAGACATATCAGCTCATTAAACAGTAGCGTAAGAACACTAGCCGAGCCCTTCCTTTTAACAAACTACAAGCGTGAATCCAGAGGCTAAGCCCTTCTCTTTTAATGATTCTGTAATACTGCCTTCATAATCAGAAGAGGCTGGGAAGAGATAGAAGGAGAGCACACAGTGTTTCAACCAGCCTTTATAGCTACAGAGGTGGTGTTTTTACATGTCTGGTTTCAAGCATTTGTTAAAATGTCTTCTTGTGCCCTTTTCTGGTTGTTTCTTTTATTAAAAAAATGTTGATGTTCAATATCAGAAAGGCTGCTGCACTCGTGTAGATGACACATTGAGCAGAATTACTTCACACAATCATTTAGAAACTGTAGAGTACTATAGATATAATGGCAAACTTGTATAACTTGTAAACAACATGCATATACTAAATAATACGACATATATATGCACAATAATATATCTTGTGAGATTCTAATTTGGAACCATTAGAGATCAAGGAGATGTTTATTTCTGGAGAGAATATGACAGCATTTCTTGCGGCTGCCTTAATGAATAAAATCGGTCATTTTTTTTTGCTCCCAGCCAAATTACATGCTGCAGGTTGTTTCATGGCTTTAATGGGCTCCTTCTCCTGATGCTTTAAACAGATAAAAAGGTTTTTTCTTCACCCAGAATTGAACCTGCATCATCTGAAAGGTCCTCTACACTTACTGCAGGAAATTTAGCCCTCCAGCTATTGACATGAAAGTCCTTCCTTCCCAGGTTTATCTGTTATCAGAAGGAAAAACAGATACAGAACACAGAGCAAAACTCTTGTCCCTTAGAGATTCACTGGTGGGACTCTGCCTGAAACATAGGTCAGGCCACGGGGCCCCCACTCTCTCTGTAAAAGCACCGAAGATAATATTCACTGCAGAGAAATTTTTATGCAGTCCAACCTCAGGCACAGAGGACTGCCTGTGAGCCTGTGCTCTCCCCTGTTCCACTTGCTCGTGGTTTGTCTTTTCCTTCCCTTAAATCTGATTTTCTTGTTGGTATGTTGAGGTGGAACTGCTAGATCTCACCACTGCTCATTAACCGCATGTTTACCATTATTATCTGCAAAACTGGTCATGTGGCGCCATCGAAAGGTATAAAAAACTTTTCAGCAGAAATATATGCTGTAGAAATAAAATAGTGCCTATCTGGCTCTTGGCTGATTTTCATGGCCAAAGGCAAGATGAAAAGTAATAACTAATTCTACAGTGGATGAAGATTTAAGGTTTCTCATCTTTTCTTAGCTGAATATTTAGATAAAATGAATTTTATAGCTGCCAAAAAAATAACAGCATATACTACAATTTGCAGTTCCACTACCCAAGATAAATAAATATTGTATGACAAACTGATTCAGATTCAACAGACTTATTCTGTCATTATTACCTATTTCAGAATTCCCAAATAAAATCAGTCAGCTGCAATGCCTACTGCATCTCCCGGAGTTCCACTAGTTCTCTTGGTACCATAAACATAAGTGACTGTTGGAAAGAAGATTATATTAATGTCCCTAAATATCATACCAGATTAGTAAGTCATCTAAAACAGAGGTTAGAAACTTAAGTTAGAACCTTTTCTATATTAGCTCTTTGATAATATTAGGCGTTAATAAAACATATCCTCAATGTCTGTTAAATTACTTTACAAATGAAGTTCCAGGAAATAGCATTATTTGCATTTTATGTGGAGGAAACTGAGGAACAGAGATGCTATTTCCTTCATTGAGACAACATTTTCTTCATGGAGACAAAGAGTACCTCAGTAAATACGATTTTGTCATTGTTGACAAAAGGTCACAGACTTTGCGTTACCCTTAAGGTGTTGGGTCTGAGGATTTGCCAGGGCTTGTGTCAGCATGAGATGATTTTCTCTGACTTGGCCATGGTATCAGTCATCTAGGAGGGAAGTAGCTGTAGTCTAAATTTGTTTTAGCTTAGCATTAGTTTATAACAAGAAGTTATTCCATGTGGATTATACAGTTTAGGACTCCAGAGCAAAAATGTGGTGTGGAAGGGTGATCAGAGGTCCCAGACTAAATACCAATGACAACAGACAAGCAGCAGTCACTATACAAGTAGAGCCTTGTGAGTCATGTGACACCAGCTTTAAAGAAAAAAAAAACTGAAAAAAAGACAATCTAAGCAATCATGAACCAATGAAAACAAGCAACATACAAAGAAAACGTATGAAAATAAATCCAAGTGGATGAAAGACTAAGGAAGAAATCTATATTTCATCATAATACATCAAGAGCTCAAACACTCCCTGCCAGCAATAGTATCCTGTTATAGACTCAGTTACGAATTCTTACTCTACACTTGGAGGAAATTGCACAGCTTTCAACATATAATAATCATGGTATATTTGAATGCAAAACTCATTTTCTAACATGGAGTATCAATAAATAGCATATACATTTTCAAAAGGAGGAGCTGAACTCCTGGTCATTTTGTTTCAAATCAGTGAATTAGAAATAATCCTTTTCCACAATAGGGATTTAATCCTTTCTGATAATGGCTCTACCTCTTTTACTCTTAAAATATATGGTATTGTTGCATTCTGCCCACTCTGGAACGGTCACATTTCAATAAAAGATGAAATAATATTCTCCCTAATATATACACCAAAAAATCTACTGTGTAAATAGAATGTCATTTTAATTATTAGCCCCTTTCCAGACCATTCTTCATAATGCAGAGTTAGCACTTTTCAACTGTCACAGTGCAGAATATCCTTTTTCTCTGTTATGTTCGGTATCACAAAGTACCTACTATGGCAGATTAATCCTTTTCAGTAGCATGATGCCCCAGCAGGAACACTGGAAAAAAAATATTTTTTTTCAAAACCACAGCTCCTGCAAAAACAGCTTTCATTTCTTACAGAATTTGTGATCTCAGAAAGGAGCAGTGAGAGTAGGAAATCATTGACAATAAACCTAAAACAAAAGTAGACTTAAATAAATTCAAGGTTCTGTAAGCAAAGTCCTAGGCAAAGGAGTAATGGGGGTAAAGATTGTTGGGAAAACAGCACATACAAAACCAAATTATATTGAAATTAAACAGTTCCAAAATCTAAGTGCAGTAAGACTTATATGAAATCACAGAGAAGTCTAAGTACTTCAGAATCAAAAAGAGATTGTCCAAAAAGTATAAATAGGGGAAAAATGATTAGTAAAGTAGTACAGAAGCATATACAGACAAAACCAGGAATGGATAAATGCAAATGTGTAAAATCTAGCTATGGATAATAATCTAGAAAAGGATAGGTTTTTGTTGTTGTTGTTGTTTTCTTTTTTTAAAGAGAATTTATAAAAATATTAAAGACCATGGCAAGGTGAAGTAAAACTTAGTTTTATAGAGAAGGCTGAGATATTAACAGATGACATAGTGAAGGCAGAAACATCCCACGCATTTTTCCTTCCTTTATCAGAGAAAGGTTAATAGTGATCAGATGCTTCATGAGATTGCTGTTAACAACAAAAGGATGAGAACTTAGGCCAGACTAGAAAAAGAATACATCAGAGAATATTTAGGTATTCAGGAAAGGTTTATTTATTCAAGTCACAAGGCCTGAGGAAATTTATCTTAGAGCAAAGCAATCTTTGAATCATTAGTGATTATCTTCTAGACTTCATGCAGAATAGATGACATCTGAAAGGGATGAAGAAGGATAAGTATTGATCTTACCTTTAAGAAAAAGAAAAATAAACACCTGGTGAATTCAAGATCAGTAAACATAACTGTGTTTTGCAGAGTGATACCAAAGCAAATGATTAAATAATCAATTTGTACGAACTTAGAAACAACATTAAGAATCCACTATCCATTTATTGAGACAAAACCGTGTCATTGACTAACCTGTTTGCTTTTTCTGGTTGTACCACTCTCAGTGAACACAAAGAACCACAAGCCAAACTGTGTATAGAACACAGTTATATTTTTGGCACAGTCACTTTCTCACGAGAAAAAAGAGGAGAAAATGGTCTGTCATGACAACACCCCAACACTGGAAGTGTTGAGAAGAATAGCCAATGTCCAGCATTTTAGTTTTGCCAGAACACAGAAGCATAGGAGGTCAAAGAGACATTTTCTAAAGGAATTATCAGAAGGTTGCATTGTGCATTGCATCAGGCGTGCACCACACTTCTAGTGAGTGTTTTCATGAACAATGCAAATTACAGAAAAGAGAAACTGCTTGTAAGCTGCTTTGTGGATAACTGAGCTGAGAGGGACTGTAAACACATTGGAGTATAAGGTTAGAATTCAGAATAATGATGATAAATAGATGAAATCAGGTGAGACCAATACAATAAGATTCAAAAATAACAACTGTGAAGTACTACATAGACCTCAAATGCACACATATAACATAAGAAACAAATGACTAGGTAGCTACACTGCAAAAATGGATCTGGGGAATAGAAGAACCGCAGACTGAAAACACATAAGAGCGTGCTGCTGTTGCAATAGTTTTGGGCTGTATTACTAAGAATGTGGCATGTAAGAAGTCAATCATCCTACTCTACAAGGCATCAGAGAGGCATCCACCTGAGTCCAGTTGTCAGTAGCACACTTTCAGAAAGACAAAAATAAACCAGAAAAAAATGCAGAAGAAAACAGTAAAAATTAAATGGTCTGGAAAACTCAAACTGTAAGAGATTGAAAGAATAGAATATTTCTAGGGTGGAACAGTCAAAAGAGAGGGCAAGATGTAATCTATCGTTACCACTCCACAGTCTGACACAATCTTCATGGCTCAGCTGACTCCTCCTAAGTCTGTCTCTTTTCCTTGCCAGTTTAAAAAAAAAAAAATCTAGACTAAATACTTCCATATTACCAGCAAACCAATAGCTTGGAGAATGAAACCTGAAACAGCTCATTTACTCTGACAAGTCAATTGTCCCATATTTAGACTTTCCCACCTATATCCTCATTTCTCTCAACACTTCTTAATAACCCTGTGCATATAGCATGTGAATTAATCTGCCTTTGAAAAAGCACAACTAAGCATCCCCATTGAGATTTAGTTTAGTTTATGATTTATTAATTGAGACATTTATGAGCATACGTTGATCCGTAATTTTTAGGACTACATACTTGATAATATGCTTGATCCTTAAAATATGCAAGATAAAGAAAAAATACAGTCTGTTATCAGAAAACCATTCTAAATCAGCTCCAAAGTCATACCAACTGGAATGATATTTCTCATCTGATTTCCACTTCTTTGAAGCTACCTTGCTCTCATAGTACCATAAAGAAATTATGCATTTTCACAGAAATAACCTAGCTCAGTAGTAGCACTTGAGCACAGTAAAGAGGTAAATAGAAAGATAGAAGCAGTAAGGTAAAGACTTTTAACAGAGATTTTAGGGGAAAAGATGGATAAAGAAGGCAGAGAGAATAAATGCTCCTAAATCAGGCTGTTTCTTTTCTGATAATTAGGAATTCTCCTATTCATAGTTACCAATACAGTCAACTCTATGTTTTATCAGAATTTGAAACATCATGTTGAAGGACTGAGGAAGACCTTGAAACAGTACAGTATTATCAGCTCGCAGGCTGAAAGCCCTGAGTGAAAGGAGAATGTTAGGAGAAAACAGACTGAATGTGGCAGCCCATGAGAAGTGAGGTTGCTGTATCTCTATGGCTAAGGTCCAACCAGTACTGAGGCTAAGTGTGGATTCCCAGTAATTAAACACAGAGCATATGTATACAGTGTATATGTATGTTCATACTTGTCTGGCCACACAGATAATACACACAGCATTCATACAAATACAGACAGCAGCTGGGCTGAGACACCCAGTCTGCATAGTAACTGGCCCCTTATCCCCCCAGTATCCCCAGATGCTAGCACCTGGGGACAAGTAAGCCCCAGACATCTCAGCCAGCAAACTACACAAACATCCCTCCATTATCCCTTTATTTTCCCCACTTCCTCCTCCATAAATCCAATAATAAGTTTTGTGCAATCCTAAGACGTTCTCTTGCAGCCTAAAATGTATCCCACATCCCTAGTCAGCAATCTCCCCTAGTCCAAAAGGTAATCCAGCACTAACTCTCAGGGTGGGTTTCATATCTGGACTCGGGCTGGGGGTCTCCTCCTGAAGTAGCCCTGACAGGGCCCAGACAGGGTGTTCCTTTGAGTCCTTAATTTGCATTTCCCACCAGCCATTGTGCCCTTGCATTCCTATGGGCTTGTGGAGACAGAACTTTGATGGTTCCAGGACTAGCAAAAACAGGGTATTATTTAGAATCTCCCACCTACTGCTGCCTCTCTTTTTGTGCATACTGCCCAGCTCTTCACCTAACAGAGGGAACACAGTAAGTGACCAGGAATCATATTCAGAAATGGGAAGGAGGTAGGCAAGTAGGCAGGAAAGAAGCATATTCAGGAATATAAAGGAAGGAAGGAAAATCTGCAGAACAGGTGGGGCTAATTCAAAATCAATGGGAGAGAGTTCTTCAACAAAAGCAGAAGAAAATATATAGGGATTTATGAACTTGATTTGGTTTTGGATACAGAGAAAACATCTATCCCATCGAGAACAGTTATGTCACTCATTTTCCTAGAACACACAGTGGGCAGAAACCCAAACTAGTGTTTTTGGAGTGTTACTTTCTCATCCTAGTTACTTCACTAAAGATTTGATTGGGATTGGCAAAGCAACATAAGTTAAAATAGAAGTATGAACTATTACTTGAAAAGAAAATGTGGAACTGTAAAATTTATACAACATGGGATATGCCCTACAGCTCACACCAAAGAAAGCCTGCCAGATGTTTGGCAATTTATGTATATCTCATGCCATGGCTCTTTGCAGCACTTTGTACGTAGTGGAAGAAAAGCCTGCACAAAAAGGAAGGTAAACAAAAGGAAAGAGTAATAGAGATGGATGTTTCAAGCAATAGAAGAGGGAAAAGATGTCAAGTCCATTTCCTCAGAAACTTGATCTATACTGATCTTCCCTGTGTAAAGATAAAATAACATCCTTTTTTTTTTTCCTAATCAGTCTTCCTATTAAAATATTAGCAAAAGGTTTCTTTAAAATACTTGTGCAGTCTCCATCCTTGGAGACTTTTTAGGCTAGTCTGGTTGAAGCCCTGACCTCAGAGCTGACCCTTGTTTGAGTCAGGGGTTATAGAGACCTCCTGAGAATTTTCCAGCCTGAATTATCCTGTGAATGATCAAAAATCTTGGTACATCAGCAAGGAAATTAGCATATCTGAAAGCAAGCAAGACAGCAACAAGATTTTGAAAAGTTTGTGAGCATATCACTCCCGCAGATGTCTCTTTCCACAGATTATCAGACTGTGGCATAGGCATGCCATATAGATACACAGCATGGAAGTTTAGGGTGTTTTTACCTCAGAAACTTCTGAATTTGAACCAAAGAGTGTGGTGAGCCTAAACTCAAATTATCTTAGAAAGCCATTTTTGTGAGATCTGCAACAACATAAATGTCATCACATTATGACACAAGAAAAGGGTGAGCTTCAGAGAGGAATCACCCACTCAGAAGAGTTGTCAACATCTGTCTCACAGGGGTGAGGCAACAGGTCTTGAACATGTACCAATAGCTCTTCTGTAGATAATCTTTTCTGAGCAAATTCTTGGTTTTCTAGGCTTCGAAGTTGCTAGTGTTGTTGCAAAGTTAATGTTTACATTACTTTTCCCAGTCCATTGTGACCTCCCAGGATGGACTCTTCTGTCAGCTAAACATACCTTCCACTATTCAAACAGTAAGAAGGTTATCACTGATAACAGGGGGGGAGGAATTATGACTGTGCCAAGGAGCATGTCATTGGCAGAAATATGATGAGGGTGGAACTGGTACTTCCCGTGGCATCCTTTTTGATGTAATGGATAGAAAGGAAAAGTTCACAGCAGTGTTGCTGAAACAGTGCATAAAGTCAACTGAGAAAGATGTACTCCTGAAGTAACTCAAAATGCTACTTGGGAGCTGCATCACCAGCAATAGGAAGCACAAATGAAAAGCTATAAACATCTCTTCAGTGCACCTGACTAAAGCTCAGATATACATACAACACTGCTCCTGCTGTCCCTGTTTAATTTGGCAAGTTCACAACACAGTGTTTGTGAATATAATGTGTCGTTTGTGTTGGAATAAAAATGTCCCAAATTTCTTTAGTCCTACCTTAAAATTATCTGCAAATATGGAAAAATATGTAAGAGATACTTGAGAACGATAGGAAAAATTACTGACAAAGCAATATCCTATCCATAAATATAGTGTTATGTGCATTGACAGGAACAACAAGAAAATTTACTCTATACAAGATTCTGATTTCCATTCAGGCAAGAAATTGATGCTCTTGAAAAGCAGTCATTCATTACACAGGGGAAAATTCTCACTATGCTGAACATGCAGCAGCTGGTGGGAAGTTATATGTCATGCTTTCCCTGGTAGAACATGAAACTCTTGAAGAGTAAGTATATTAAAAGTAACTCAGAGTTAAGGAGTGTTTTGTCATGTGGGAGACACAGACTTTTTAATGTTATCCTGAGAGCAAGGTTGTTCTTTCCATTTAAATTATGGCCTTGGCCATTAAGAGGTATGAATTGGTATGGCGTGTCTTTATGGTTGCCCGTCAATGTGTGGTTCTTATTTGTCTTCTTCCAAGAACGTGTATTATCTATTAATACATATAGAAGAGTTTTGCAAAGACAATATGAGTGGATCAGATGATGGTACATGTTTTGTTTGTTGCTCAGCTATGATAATTATTAATATATTTAGCTTGTACTTTCCATTAACACATATTAAAGTAAATCTGTTGGCATCTCTTGGACTGTGGAGATTAAACACTACTGGAACAAATGAACCTTAGTCAGAATTTGAGCCCCATTTCTTATGCTTTCATGAAAAAAAACAGAGTAAACTGTAGTAGTAATGAAAAAAAAAATCCCAATTTATTTGCTGAACATTTTAAGAGATTTAATAGGGTTTTTTTTCTCTGAATATTTAAGGAAATTTTAAAGGAAATCTATCTTAACGCTTTTGTCTATACAACTGATTATTAATGGTCCTGGAATCCAAAAAGGTCTGCCAATCCACTAAAGTGCTCAGTGGCATTTAGTTCAAACAAATAATGTCCACCAATCACACTGCATCTGTCCAACAGTAGTAAAGGGTCATCTCAAAAGTGAAGATTGGAGACTTCATGTTCATTCTATCCTTGACATTTTTGATAAAGTCACTGGGAAAAGATGTTAATGGTGATGACTTTGAAATACAAACATCAATTTAGTAGGAATTAGAGTTTACAGATTAGCAAGATCCACTGGAAAAAAATATATATATCCCTGAGGTGGAAATTGTTTTCTGATTCACTTCCAGGCCACAAGGAATTATCCCAATTTGTAATGCTTATTAGCTTCATGGTAGATTTTTTTCTCTTGCCCAGAAAAGGCTTACCAGAGTCATATCCAGCACACAGACAATGAGCAAATACTTCTACCCGTGTCCTGAAAAAAATGTGTAAAAAGCACATAGCCCTGAGCGTTATTCAAATACACCTACTGATTCTCATCTCTAGCACAAGAATGCTTTGAGGGCCACCCTCAGTTTACCAGTAAAGCATGGTAATGTACAAAGAATGTGCACTGCAGGGAAGGACTCAGTCTGATAAGGCTTTTTGATAGCTAAGCACACTCATCAGTTCTGTATCTCTGCTGTCAAGTCAAAAGCATGATCTGCTGGGACAGCTTTCTGCAAGTATACTCCAATGTTAATCACACCAAGCTTCCTTTAGAGGGGCTACACCAGCTCTCAGGCACCAAAGAAACATCTGCATCACTAAGGGTGGCAATTTTTCTTGTGGAGTGCGCTTCACATATTGGAGTGTACTCCAGAGATATATCACACCACCTAGAAAGCATCCTAGAAGCAATACAGTCCCAGGGTGAATGCAGACAAATGGAATCTGGCCCTCAGATGTATGCTTACATCTATAGTGCACATGGTGATTTAGATCAGTCATTGATTGCTAATGCATATTTTTAATGGAAATACTTTTAAACTGATGCATTGATAAGTTATAAGGCTTTTAGGGAAGTGTGTGTTTATTTATTCTAATTTCTATGGTCAGGCAACTGCATTTGGAGTATTGCATCTGATAAAATTTACAGATTCGGTTAGATAAGGGTTGATTTCATTTTCACAGAAAATATCAATTGAAGTGCAAGCCTCTATGCTTTCTACTTCAGGGACACAGAGTGCTATTTAATTGGTTGGATATTCCTTGTTGATTTTTGATACTTTAATAAAACCTTTTGGCATTGCTGTGGTTTCCCATTTCCTTACAATTACACAAACTACAAGTCCTTAATACAAATGCAGAACTTTATTAAACTTGTGAATTTATGCAGGAAAAAAATCTAGAGCACTGCAGTCCAACCTGCTGATTGTTAACAAGATGTAAAAGTGTTTTTTAAATTATCAAACAGTGTTTAATCTAAAAAGAAAAGGAAGGAAGGAAGGAAAAGGAAGGAAGGAAGGAAGGAAG
>WBMW01001960.1:341509-497511 GCA_013396635.1 Penelope pileata
AAGAAAGAAAGAAAGAAAGAAAGAAAGAAAGAAAGAAAGAAAGAAAGAAAGAAAGAAAGAAAGAAAGAAAGAAAGAAAGAAAGAAAGAAAGAAAGAAAGAGAAAAAGCAATAGATTGAACACACACATATAAACTATAACAGTATGTAATTGAGTTCACACCAAAAGCCAGAGCTCTCAGGTCACTGAAGGGGCCACTGAAGAAACTGCTCAAGCATGACCTTGATCAGATTCAAGCAGAACTGTGTAAGTGATAAGAAGAAAAAAGATAATTATGTGAAAGAGTAAACTCGATTTGGGATATTTCAGTGGGAATATGGAACCAAGTTAAGCATATTAAAAGATGTTTCAAGGGGATTGTAGGAGCACAGGATACTTAAGGAATGTTTGGTTAAAGGACAAAAAGCAGGAAAAGGGAGAAATCAAGGTGGATCAGAGAGGAAAAGGCATTGGAAAATCGGAGAGGAGGGACGATAAAAGGGGGCATTTATGTGCAAGCTGATTTCTGGTCAATGTACTTGACTTGCGAAGCTCTGCACCCGATCGCCACTGGCTGCCTTTTCTTCTTGTTAAACTCTATTCATGTTTTCACTGTGAGATTGCTCTCTGTTCTGTGTGGGTGATTTGCTTAGAGAACTTCAGTCAAGCAGAACTAACCAGTGAGTAGGAGACCTGCATGTGGAAATACCCAAAGAGAGAGATTGTGACTGGATAAGGAATCAGTGTCCAAGCAAGGATATTGAACTGACTTGAAGTCCACGCTGTTATTCAAAGGACCTTCAGATGTAGGAATGACTGGAAACTGGGAGGCTGTGGGTGTGTGTAGGCCCTGCTAGCAAATTTCAATCCTGATCAGTCAGAGGAGAGAGGGATTCAGCAATCTGTGTTGTGCATGGTTATGTGCCTGCATTGTGTGTTTCTGGATGCTGACGAATGCACTCATCTCTTGTTTATGTTGAGCTGTGTGACTGGCAATGTTTGTATTGTGTTTATATTTGTATCCAGAAAATACGTCTGAAATCACTACAAGTTCAATCCAGATCCTGGAACTGGGACAAGCAGTGGCCACATCTGGCAGATTGGGAAGAAAAACCTCTTGTCTTAAAATCCTCAGGATCTAGCTTCCCTTAACACAACCAGAAGCTCAGCTTCAAAATACAAGTTCTTCTGGATGCTAGTTTTGCATGCACATTCCAATGTGACTTCATGATAAGGAGAAACCTGGCACCTCTGGGAATATGTAATCACTAAGGTGAGTCAGAAGAGTTCAGAGGTGCTCCCCAATCCACAGTGAAGCTATACTGTACCAGCTAGTCTGTGTGCAGCCACAGATGTTCTTCCCAAATCACCAGGCTGGTCATTGCTGCCTGTAGTGATTGGGTCAGTAAGGATCATGAATGTGATTAGAAGTCCTTGCAGCTCTGCTGAAAATATCAGGATTCCTTCCATCCCCTACAGAAGAAAAATCAGTGCAATCTAGTTTTGTTAAAACTGCAAAGCAAACACAATCAACAAAAGGATTATTGAAAAAAATAAACGATTACTATAAAAACAACAGCAAAAACAAAACCACAGAGGAGAGCTCAGCTTACACACATCTAAGAGTAGATTACAAAAAAGCAGGCTTGCATATTACCGTATTATTGATGAGAGGACAGCATAGAATGGCAGAGCAACTCCCCCATCACACGGTCTGGATCACAGACCCCATCACAGCTACTCCTGCTCAGGCGTCTGAGAAGTAAACCAGCTCATGCTGCTCAGCAGATTACTGCTCCTGCTCACACTAGCTCATTGAGAGCTAGCTCAGGCTCTAAAGTCTGCTCTGCAGATGCCCCAAAGTGCACACAGATCAACGTACTGCAATATTAAACTCTTCAGCTCACACTCTTTGACATCCCCAACACATTTTTGGTTGGAAATGAGAATGAACCATGTTGAAACTCTAAGCCTACAAGCACCAATATTTCAGACAAACTAATTTGTGCACTTAGTGGTTGATCCACAGCCCACTAGAGACAATGGGAAGACTGCCATTAACTTCACATCAGGCTCATAAAAAATGAGGCAGATAACTCTCATTAATGTTAATGACAGTCATGCATATAAATCACCTAACCGCTGATGGGAAAATAAACCTTTTTCTATTCTGCTTTTTACAGGGCTTCCACAGTCTGTGATGTTCACACTCTTCCGATAGCATTTTGAAGACAAAAGGTTTTCCAGCAGCCACATCTTTCTAATGACTTTGCTTTCTGTCAACACAAGTCAAGCTTCATGTAGATGGAACACTTTTAACCACAGAGTCACGAAACAATTCTGTTTTAACATGGTAATGAATGGACTCAAAGTGAAATTATTTCCTAGAAGGCAAATAATTACTATCTCTCAAATTATTGTTGATAAACTACACTAACAGTTCTTGCTTTTGTTTTCAATTCAGTTCAAAAAGTGAATATTAATTTTCCTAAATTTGCATTTTAACAAAAAAAGAGAATTATTTCCCCTTTTTTACCTCCTCAGAAAAATGAGTTTTTCACTCCCATGTATGATTGCCTAATGTTGCCTTATTATCATACAAAATCCCATGCTCTACAAAGAAGACACACATATATGCAGATATATCCACATACATATATAGAGATGCAGAATTACAGAGTGGTGTACAAAAGGCCCTATTTGTTTTTCCTCTTTACACAGTGGGTATGTCCAGTGGGTATGAGTAGGCCAGATGATATTAAACTACATGGCATATCACTAATTCTGCGGTAAGATATTAATCTCTTGTGAGCTTTTTTGTGGCTTTTATAGCTTGAAATACTTTTAATACTCATTATTTCTACAAAACAAAGATCCTTCAGAAGTTCAGCATTTTTATTTTTATATATGTAAAAATTTTAAAATATTTTTTTAAAAAAGATAAAAATATAATTTGTACTGTAACCTCACTAACATTTTAATTTGAGAGTAATTTTAATAGCATTCCAGAGGCTGCATTTTCCTGTTCATTTCAATTATGATGGATAGTCAACACAAAGTGCAGGAAAAATGAGCTACCATTAACAATTTGTCACCAGCAGGAGATATTAGGATTCTAGAAAGTATTGCAAATGGATTTTTAGTTTTCAAGACTAGACTGCAGCTGCTTTGCTGCACCAGATTTAGTCTTTCTTTGGCTCCTTGTCCTTAACTCCTTAATGTGGCACATTAATTATAGCCCCTCATAAGTTCATTCTTTCAGGTTCCTGTGTCTAGAAACGTTGCCACTCAAATAGCAAAGTGCAAGCTTTCCATCATTCTAATAGTTAAATAATGGCAAGGCTATGCAATTGAAACAGCATGAAAGGTCACCTTGACAATACTCTGACTGGTAAAAAGTAGCTTAAGGCATCGCAGCTCCTTATTGTGAATGAGTCAACTGACTTTATGACTATTCAGGATATTTCAATAATTTTTAAGTTTGACACAAAGCAAGAAATGCCATTTTGGAACTGCTGCAGACAATCAAAAATCAAATATAAACACAATATTTACAGAACGTGTTTTTGACCAGATTGAGCAACAACAAAGTGGGGACAAGAGGACATCTGAACCAGTGATAAAGCTTTTGGAATGACTGGCACAGGTATTCGGTATGAAATTTAAACCTAAGCAGAAGTCCATAAAAAGCTGAAGTCACCAGCAAGGTTCTCAGAAAGCTCTATTTTCAGGATTTAAGGAGCATCAGCATGGAGTAGAGGCATTGAACAAGGACTTTGAGAAGACTGCAATTTGCTGTTCATAAATTGCCTTAGTTATGCATTTTATGGTAGGACGAGAGCAGGACTGCATTTCACATGCTGCTCCATTGGAGGTGGAACCAAGATCACATAATTCCCAGACACAGCACAGCAATATTATATCAGGTGAAACTGTAAAGGAGACTCAATATTTGTCACCTACATTTTGTTCTTACCTGAACTTTTGATGTTTCATATGCCCTTTCATCTAGATGTTCAAATGAACTGCAGTCTAATTTTATAAATTACAGAGCTAGGGTGCCTACAACCAGATATACTCAAAGAATAACTTTAGTAAAGACAGTGGAGCTAACCCAGGCACAAACTGCCTTGTCCTTCCTTATCGTGTTTCCTTTCAGAACTGTTAACTGCAGTATAAGTTCCTTATGCTTTAACAAAATATGAGGTAAGATCCAAGCTATATGGATTTGGCTAATAAACACATAATTAACTGAGGTCCAGTTAAGTTAGCATTTTAACTCCCAGTTTTCTGGTACATCTATATATCCTTCCAAAAACATAAAAATGGAGAAAATAATTGGTACTTTCCTAATCAAGTCACCAGGAACATTAAGTAAGGCCCTGAATTTGGAATTCCTGGATACTTCACTGTATGCATCAATACTTAAGGAACTATCTTTCAAGTATCTATTAAACTTTTATAATAATATTACTACTGCACAAATTTCTGTATAATCAAATTTGAATCAAAGCACAGGGCTGGATATCATGAATGACAGAACACGATCTTACACATAGGAGCTATAATTTCCTTCACTAAAGAAGGTCTAGCTGTTTGCTTGAGAGTAATTAAATCAGTACATCTTCAAGGCTCTTTTACTACTTCATCATCTAGTTGTTAATGCTGGTACTAAGAGAATGGAAAACCACAACATGCTAATGCAAAGCTTACAACACAAACAGAATTTTCTTGCAATGACTAAAAAGCCACTAACTGATGACACAATCTTAACAGGTGCCACCAGTTACTGACAGAGAAGCTAATGCATATATAGAATAAGTGGATAAACTGTAATAGGATGAACAAATAAGAAGCTGCAAAATACATCTTTTATGCACATTGTTCAGACTGCTACAAAATAATAAATTTTAGAATTACCTAATGATAAGCATTTATCTTGCAGCTGCCAGAAAAAAATAAACACACGTAGAACAGTCAGGGTTGCCAGTGTAAGACAAGAACATGTATAGTAATGCATGTTTTGATTCCTGCTGAGGCTTAAAAGAACAACTATTCTGCTCTGACAGGTGCAGAACAAGTGGTGCAGCTTGCCAGCAGCACACCACACCGCTCTGATTCAGAATAGTACAGCACTGCAGTCTAATTTCAGTAGTAATGGAGGAGGCTCTGATCGGGAACAGGTCTCCCAGGGAAGTGGTGGATTCACTGCCCCTGAAGGCATTCAAGAAACATGTACATCTGGCACTTACAGATGTAGTTCAGTGGGCGTAGTGGTGATAGATCATCAGTTGGACTAGGTGATCTTAGTAGTCTTTTCCAACCTTAATGACTCTATGATTCTATGATCTGCATTTCTGGAGGCCCTCTCTCAAGGCATGACACCAAATCTTGACTTTAGACATGGATATGTGCCGCATATTGTATGCACACACACACACTCCCCTCCACTGTGAATACTATCTTAACAGCCATTTTGTACCTCCTTTTAAAAAGACAACAACCTACACAGGAACATCCAGTGGACACATCGACATTTTTAAGGCCAGTAGTCATGCTGAAAGAGATGTCCATGCTCTTCCTCGGTACCCTTCCAATATTCTTTTAGGTATCACATTTGATTCAGCTGTGTGCACTAAGACATGTCCTGGCAGAAATGTTTCTTTAGCAGCTGGGTAACAACCATGTCTGCAGAAGTGTTTCTCTAAGCGATAGGCCGTATTTTACCAGCCACAGCAGTGAAGTCACAGTGTTCCCATACGTGAGTCTATCCAGCTCCCACCAGTCCACTGGATAAGTTTTACTTGTGTTTGCCTCCTCCTCTGGGACCCTTTACAGCACCCCAGATGTTCCCTGTTGAAATCAGCTTCATGGTCAGCAGTGAGTCAAAAATAATGATAAAAAACATCACCATAAAATAGGAAAGAGTCATAAGTGTAATTTTAAAAAATCACAAACTTATGCATATACTGCTTTGAATTCATGTATTATTAGCTGATATTTCTTTTGTATAAGGATAAGTAATTAATTATTAATATTCAGCAGTCATTAAAAGAGCTCAGGACTGGATATGCAACCTCATTCGTCATTGAATCGAGCTGGATGAAAGGAACTTCATTCTTTTTTGTGTGTGAAACAAATGAGGTAGTCCTAAAAGCCAACGTTTTGACACTTAATTCACAAACCCACAAAGTCCTCATCTTGCTTACAGATATGTATGGGTGAAACTGACTTCTGGTCATTTCTGTTAGTGAAAAGAAATTACACAGCTATAGTTTAACTAAATATTTGGGAAAATAATGCAGGAAATAAAGAGTTGACCTGAAATTAGCTGCAAAATTCCCATTTTCGTTCTTAAAGCCAGACTTGAACCCACCATGTATGTATCTTAGAACGCTAAGATAACAGCTCCATAAATGTTGATTTCCTAATGAAATAGGAAGAATGGGTTTGAACTTTCTGTAGTGTTTGACTGTGCAGAGGTCTTCTGTAGTACAAATTTAAATACACAATTTGTTTTACAATGTTTTTCATCATCTCTTCTCTCCATATGCTCTCCCACTAAGAATCTAATGAGTTCTACATATGAGGGATGACAAGGGAATATGCCTGAAAAATAATTCGAGCAATTACGGCATACGGAAGCATTGTTTTTGAGTCGCGTTTGCCATGAACATTAGTCAGAGCATCTGGGACCAAATTCTGTCTACCTGCCCATGGACATTAGCAAAGTCATCATCTTCCATTTGTAAATTCTGCGGAGGTAATCTGCCATACAGAGAGGACCATTTCATCAGCTTTATGATCAGAGAGCATATTGAAACACAGACCATCTATAGTTAGAAAAAATGTTCCTATTTAGATAGAACTGTTTGCGCTTGAAACCACTTTAAAAGCTAATGATAGATACACATCATCTCTCCTCTCCAAGAACTATAAAGAGCCCATATTATATTCCAGGCCACTATTTATAAACTAATAAACTTTTCTCACCACTGATGAAGTTTGGTAAGAACTGACTGGATCCCAGCTAAAGAGAAAATGACAGAAGAAAAATAGAAAGAACAAAAGAGACTCAAACTCTAAATTAATAATAGGAAGAGTAATATTCTGCATACCCAAATATTGGCACGGAATCCAGAATTAAACATAAAGAGAGACACTGACAGTAGTCGGAGAAAGAACAGTCATTCCTTTATAAAATTGTTCCCAGTTGACACAATCAGTGGTCCTCCTGTCAGATGTTCTTAAATTAATTTTGGATTAAGAGATGTTGGCAACACCTATCATCACTTGTCAAAACAAAATTGTGGGAAATTCATCCTTTTTATATACTACCTCTTGTAATCACCCCGTAAGCAGCGCAGATGTATACAGAAGATGCAAAATAACCAGCCACAGAACACATTTTTCCTAAAATATTTGCAAGTCGTAGTAGAAAGTTATGTAGGCTCTTACAGAAACAAGATCAAAGATGTAATTTGAAAATATTTTCTCATGCTATAAAAGAAAAAACAGAAAAGTTTTGCAAGACACAAACTGTGCTACGAAGACTAACCAAGTGATAAGGTAATTCTCATTATTTCATTTAATATCATTGAAATCATGATAAATCATTTAGTACTATCAGATTGTTCAGGTGTGACATGTTTGATTGTAGAGCTATCTAACTATTCACAAAAAGAAATACTGCTTAAAATCTGTGTTCCTTTCCCTTTTGCCAGAATTTTGGTTAACAACATATTTGTACAATTCAAGGCATGAAGGAGGAGGCAGTAAATCAACAAAAAAAAAGATGCTAATCACATCTTTCTGTTTTGTTGTTATAGACAGTCATGCACTACCTGGATAGCTATAAAAGTCAGCTGTACAGTCATAATTAGGAAAAAAAAAACACAAAGCAAACAACAACAACAAAAAAAACAGCAACAGCTAAAAACCCTGCACATATTTTCAAAATAACACGTTTTATTGCAGATTTTCAGCTTCAAAACAAACCTACCTGATGCAGGTTTTTGGAATGTTTTTTTAAGCTCTATTTTATACTTATTAGATCAGGTTTGGAATTTTTTTCACTAAGACTTATATCAGGATTTCCTGTTTGACTGATTCCCATATATTTCATTTTGAAAAGTTTGAACAAAGCAGTCAGTTCAGTTTTTTTTCCACGTCAGTGCACCACCATATAGAACTGCAGACGGAGACATCATATTCACCTATGATTCAGAGATCTTGATAGTTACTGAATTTGAAAGGTAACATGGATTTCCCTCTGATCATTATGCCTGATCATCTTTGTAATCAGATGCACATCAAATAAACTGGGAAGTAGAATATAAGGAATAAAGGAGTAATTGAAGCAGAATTCATCTCCAGATGCCTACAATATGAATGCCCATAGCTGATCTAGTCAGCTGTACTCTGTTTTCAAAGAGACCACGACAAAAATAGGCACCATTGACAGCTGAACCATTGTTCCACCTTACTCTGAGATTGACCAGCAGAGTTCAGTGTTGAACTGGATAGATATTTATATTTTTTTAACAGATCAGCAAATTAAACTGAAACATTACCATTTCAGGAATGCCTGTCATGTTCTGTTGACACTGAAAAGGTCTAACTCAGAATTTTTCAATAATACTGTGGGAAACAAAGCAATGTTTGTGTTAAGTCAGATCTGAAAACAACAGAACACCCACTTAAATTTCCCATGACAATGCCAGAACAGTTGCATTAGATCAATTTCCTTTGAAGAAGAATCTTTCAAACTGGTGGGAGATGTTCCCAGCTCTACTGAAAAAATACAAATTTAATAAGATCTTTGAAGGTCTTACTCATTGAACAAAATCATTTTGTTCCATGGGTAAACAGAATAGACCTTCTAAGCGCACATCCATTCAGGGAACTCCATTTTATATCACAATTTTGTTCACTTGTTATGAATATTCACATCATTAATCTACTGCAGATAATCTATTCAGTATATTTGAAAATCCATTTATTTTCACTTATTAGTATGCGTGTGTTACACTTGTATATAATACATTATTTTCAGTGTTGGTTTAAGAACAAAGGAACAAATAAAACAATATTGAGAAGCATGATGCAGATTTTTGACCAAAGACAGGCCATATTTTACAAAACATCACATTTATACTTTGCATGGTCCCAGTCTTTTTCAGATGCTATCTTCTGTCCTGCATCTGTTAGCACAAATTCGTATATTAATCCATCCTAAAATACTGAGATACCTAGTTGCTGCTACAAACAGTTTATCCTAATTACATTTTAATCAGAAAAGAATATCTTTCTTTGTCAACATTTTTGATTATTTCTCAGCAGAATGATAGAATATACTTCTCAATTTTATTCCCAACAATCATTTATTTTATTTAAGCTCTCCTGTGCAGTAATACAACAGAGGTAATGAAATGGTTTTGGAACAGCAGGGGATACTGTGACAGGCAGAGCACTCCAGGGTGTGCATCTATCATGGAACTTAATATATAACTACCTAACCATGTCAATGGCTCATAATGATAAAATCGTTTTCCACTTTTTCTGAGAGTCCGGTAACCACACAGGACTTTTAAATAACCTTAACCCTATATATTTTGACTACCACTAATTGTGTGTGGTTTTCGTTTAATGCACCAAAGCATACAGTCAGAACTCTCTCACCTTCTCAGTTAGCATGCTTATGCAGTGTCACTAAAAGGAATTGCCAAATTTCTGTTGTATCAATATTACAGATGGCACAATATACACTAAATGAAGTATAAAATTATACATTCTGTAATAACTTAGAAAAAAGCTCATAGATGCTTAAGGCCTTTAAATATTGAGGATTTTTTTCATGTAACAGCTCATCACAAAGTTCAAAAAATTGCTACTAAAAATTGAAAGAAGTAAATGTGATTTTGGCACAGATTAGGTCTGAATTGGATGACTGTAAGCAAGCAAAATACTCATGAGCCATAAATCTAGGAGGGCATTAGGATTTTTTCCTTTATAGCAAACAGACTGAGCAGACATCTACATAAGCATCCAACAGTACTTAGTTTCAAGCAAGAGATTTTATTTTTTAATAAAAAGAGAAAAATTCTGAATAATTACCATCCAATTTCATAATTGCAAAACTCATTTACATCCCTGCTTACCTTTATAAAAATGGATGAAGTACTGTCCTTGACTGGTTAGCATGAATTTCAATGAATTAAAGGTTGGGAAAGTAAAGTACAGGAACACTTGCCTCCTTCAAACTAAATTGAAATGTATATCTTAAAGGTAGAAAATGCCTTATAATGGAAGTGGTAATTGAATTTTGACCACTACTTTTTTAACTGCCAAATAGCTGCAGTAGTTGGTTAGCCTTAGGGAAACACGTCAACCTGACTATACATTCTAATATGATTGATGTATTCAGATAACTATTACTTGTCAACAATAATTATTAACAATTGATATATATTTCCATTCCTATAACAAAAGCAACTTCAAGATGTTGAAATATTTACCCTTCAGAGCTCCAAGATTAGAATACAAATAAAAATGTCTAAAACTGCGCCATGCCAGAGGACAATTTCTGCAATGGAAATTTAATTAAAGCAGTGTGCAGTCCCACCAGCAATCTGCATGGTGGATCAGGGATCATTTTAGAGACAGGGAAGCAATACACCTTGGAGGTTGACTTCATCAGGATGAAAAACCACCAGTCTGGAATGGAGAATCCGAATGATTGCTGCTTCTCTGCACCTTTTGAATATCACCTCTTGTGATTACAGCTGCAAATTCCTCAGCAAGTGCAATTTTACAAGTGTACACAGTTCAATCAGTTGAAATCTTTGTGACACAGAAGTTCAAAATAACTTTCCAGTAGTTTTGATCTCAAGGCTGTTGCTGATTACAAACCAGGTTCTCATTGAAACAATTGATTCTGAAGGATACACCCCAGCAGTATAAAATTTCACTTCAAGGATTGCCTGGAGGAATGAAATTCCTATGTCTTGTATTTAATGTTATCAGCCTTGAGACTGACTTGATTTGTCTTTAGCTATCGGGTTACCTGTAAAGAAAAAAGAAAATCAGAAAATCAAACCTGTACATAGACAATCTACTTTTGAAGTACTGGAAACTGAGATTGAAATATAAGACCTCTGTCCAGCAAAGCTCTTTCAATTGTTTATAAGAGAATAATTCCCAATGCAATTAGATGGGAATGCTCCCCAAGTTAAATTGTGTAATTAAGTGCTTTGTTGGAATTGGGACTAAGAAGGAGAAATCGAAATGTGACCATTCTTAAGAAATACAAAGGTCACAAATCATCAACCTTCAAATGTTAAGGGCATTGGATTTAAGGAAACGTTCCATGTTTTCTTCATCCTTTTCAGTGTTAGAACTTCTGCATTGTAACAACGGTTTTAAAATGTTAGCCATTGGATATAACAGTGACTGACATTGGGGATGTATTCTATTCTTTGCATGCTACTTGAAAATGCAATGTTCTGTTGAGTGCTAGATATATTTAGCAGGCAATAATCACTGGTGAAACAGCACAAAAACCATGCATGCATAAACAAAAGGTAGATATCTCCTCTTATTTGCAGAGTATAAAATAATTCAAGGAGTTCGCTTAGAGTGGTTTCATCCAGCCCAATGCAAAACAAGAGTGGAACAGAGGGATTATAAAGAAAGACTGGGAGGCAAAGCATTTCACAGTAATTGGATTTTCCCTGTGCCTAATTCAGATTTTAAACATTAAAAGAAAAATAATTCATCATATCAAACAAATATAACTTTGAGGAATATTTCTGCTGTGTCAGTGGGTACAATTAAAGATCATATAATATTTTAATATCCAATTGTGTCATGGGACAACATCCCAACTCGTGATGAACAACCCAATTGGATCGGTCACAATAACACCTTATGACAGATATCAGGGGCATGTACTCTTCATTTTGATCTCAGAGAGAAGGATCATGCTCCTTAATGATGAAACATTCTTTTGCCTTCAGCAAAACTGTTTACATACAGCTCTCATCAGCTCTGCAGAGCACAAACATAGAGCAGAATATTAAAAAGACTGCTCTAGGAGTTCATTACTTCAGTTTCCCTTCACTAAGTTGTTTCTAGGAACAGTACTTAGGAAGGCAATAATAAAATCATGCTCTTTTTTTGGTGGTTTTTATGATACAAAGATTTATTTATTACACTGTTCTTTTAAGTTCTTGCTGTTGGAGACTCCCTCATGTGACCCTTTCTATAGCGAAAGACTGCCTGAAACGATAATGAAGAATTAATTTAAAAGTCAGGCAACATATTTCTATGTCCTGTAACAAAGCTCAAAATGCTGACACAACATCTAATTGGTTTCGTTTGTTTATGTGTGTGTGTTATTGCAACAAGCTGGAATTCTACTCATGGATCCAAGTACCACTGAGATGCATATTGTAAAATACACATCTGATCCTATCTGCAGGTGGTAAAACAATCAACGCAAAACATAGTGAAGACAGTTAAAAGGAAATGAGACTCCCAAAGAGGCCATATAGATGTAGGGTCAAATCATCTTACATTTCTGTACCACAGAGCAGACAAGAACCAAAGCAGAACCAGAGGAAGACTTTCTTCAGAGGCACAACTGGACAGGGACTGTCACAGGAACTCAGCTAAATTCTCTGTTCTGTCCACATACACAGGCAGTAAATCTTTGTTATTGAAAAGAGAGGATGCCAGCTTTCTTTTGAGAGACCAAGTTGATCACGAATCAGCAATATGCCCTTGTGGTAAAGAATGCTAATGGTATCCTGGGCTGCATTAGGCAAAGTCAAGGGAGATAATCCTTTTCCTCACTTGGAGTCTGGTGTCCAGTTGTGGGCTCCCCACTCCAAAAGAAACATGGGCATACTGGACAGAGTCCAATGTAGGGTCATCAAGACAATCAAAGGACTGGAGTACCTCTTCTATGAAAGTCTGAGAGAGCTGGACCTCTTCATCCTGGAGAACAGAAGGCTCAGGAATGATGTTATCCATTTATGTAAATAAATGAAGGCAGGGTGCAAAGATGATGGAGTCAGGCGCTTTTCAGTGGTGCCCAGTGCCAGAACAAGAACTGAGACACACGAGGCTCCCTCTGAACATCAGGAAACATTTTTTCACTGAGCACAGGAACAGATTGCCCATAGAGGTTGTGGAGATATTTACAAGCCGCCTGGACAGAGTCCCGGACAGCCTGCTCTGGATGGCCTTGCTTGAAAAAGCGGTTGGACCAGATCCCAAATTCCACCATTATTCTTAAATTCTTCAACCATAATTCTTTAATTCTTATTCTGCTATTCTTTATTATTTCAATAACACCCAGCTCTGCCAGTGCATGGGCTAAGGTGATGAATTGCAGCAAGCAAAAAGAGCGTTTTCACGTACATATGAGTGCTCAGTTACAAGGCTGTTTGAAAGAGCAGTCATGGACGCCACAGTCATGGCAGCCCCCAAAAAAATCAATAAAATCATAATCTGCAGGCCTATCCACTCCACGCATCTGTGGAGCTGATGATCCACAGATCCAATGATCCACAGCTCTGCAACTGTGTGGTGAGAATATCCCTATCTAATCAACATACACTGTTACATACAATGAATAGACGATGTAAAGAAAGAATGTCTGATACGCATTCAAATTGCTTTTTATCAGGTACCTAAAAATATACAAAATGCTGCATGTTCCTAGTTTTTACAGTTACATGATTGGCATTTTTACCTTCTTTCCCTTGCCAGAATTTTTATTATTCCACCCGCTGTCCTTTTTATTTTTCTTAATGTACAGGTCACACACACTGCTACTCATAGTAACACACGTAGTGGTCCCCATTTGCCTCTGTGTAGGATGGTAATACTTGTTATGAGCAAGCATACACCAGCCATTAACATTAATGGAAGTTATATATTCATACACATTAGGGAGTGAATAGACCTCTCAGATGTTAAAGGCAATTTCATAAAGAAGCGGGGAAATTTTAGCTAATATCTAGTGATGCCATTCCCAGAAATGCTTAATCTGGGACAAAGTAAAAGCTATTGGGTTTGAGTAGCTGGAAAGCAAGATATTGTGCCAGAGGTCTTTTTAACAAAAGAGGGACTGAGAACAAGATGTGTCTGATCTCTAAAATCCTACCAATAGCACGCTGAATGGGTGCAAGTCAAATTTAATCAATTTTTCATTTAATAATTAATATGTATGAAAATTAACTTTGCTGGTGCTTAACAACACAAATGAAAAAAGTACATAGAACCTTAGGCATCGTAGGTATTGATTTGAATTAATTTGTTCATTCTTGGAACATAATTACTCCCTTTATGCTAATATATTTTTCACACAGTTATATCATAAATACAATGCATTAGTCTCTCTTCACTTTCTTGTACTAAATGTGCAATTAAAGTATAATTACTCTGCAGTTGCAGATTTTTTAATTTAAATTAGTGAGTGGCTGCTGTAAATTGGCTGTAATTATATGTGAACTCACTTGTTTTATTTTAAAGCAACAATATATAATTAAGTATATATGAAGTTTTCCACATTTCTTCTGCTAATGTTCCTACAAGATTCAGTCTTTGGATAGAACATTTTTGCCTGTAATCCAGAATGGACCACAAATGAAGAGATCTCAAAGGCAGCACACTAGAAAAGCTACCAATTCAGGAGATTTTCTGGACAGCATCCATTCCAGTGCTGCTGACAACATGTGAAAAATGTCCTCACTTATGAAATCCCCACACCTGATGAATACAGCAGATAATGTTCTCTTTCATCAGAATAGAAACAAAACAAAACAAAACAGCGTGATACTTTTACTCAAGATGTCCTTCTGCCTTAGAAAAGGAAGGGGGGAAATTCAAGACTATAGGATATAAAGAATGGCTGAGTGAACATCCTCTAAATAAGAAAGTACTTTTCCTAACTGTCATAAACCTAAGCATCAAAGGTACAGGGTCTCAATAAGTCATAGCACAACTCTTCTATTTTTTCAGAGAAATAAATATATTACTAAATATTTCCTAACTACATAATAGTTTATAAATGCAAATGAGACATGAAATTAATCATTAATTAATAATGTTAGTAGAAAATAGATTATAAGACATATTGAAGTCAATCTGTGCTGGAACATTTCATAACTCAACTTTCTACATTACTATTTTTTTGACTGGTAGCTCTATCAGTTTTTTTCAACGTTTATCACAACTCATACACAAAATCTATATTAAAACCAAACTCATGAGTTTTTTTGAAAGTCAGAAATTTGCCATTCTAGGGGCTTTGCAACACCAATATGATACAGCAGTATGAGTGATCCCCTGTTCTGGGTTTTAGCCAAAGAATATATGTAAGACACAGGAAGATTTTAATACTTAATGTTTTATTGTTGTTAGGATTTGTTTCCTCTTAATTAATTAAAATTAAAATTGTTCCATCAACCATATAGTGTAGGATTGTGTATGGTCATAACCTGAGTGTTGTCTGAGCTTACTTAAAAATCATCATGTTATTTTTTTTTTCTTTTTGCAGATATGTAAGACAGAGAAAGGAAATTATAAATATTTAACAATTAATAGTTCACCCTGTGCTAAATGGAATTTCATTAGGCAAAGAAAAGCCATCTTGCAATGCCTACATTCTTCTGCACAATTTTAAAAGCCTATGGAAAACAAAAACGTTGTGGGGATTTCTTAAAAAATAAAAAGGCTCTTACAAATATATTCAATGGACAACATGAGATAAGCTAAATACAGGGAATGTCACAAGAATCCTGTAAATAAATTCTTGAGCAAAGAGACAAATTATGAAAATGCCTAGCTATGAATTGTCCTCAAGCACACATCTTGGAGATAAGACAGAGATCTTGTACCAGTATAGCTCTTACTTGTATGCAGTACAATTTTGTGTCATTATTTTTACATTCTTCCTCATATTGAACATAAAGCACTAAAAAAAAAATTGATGAAACAGAGTCAACAAAGTAAATTTCTAGCAAGCCTTTCCAAAAATGGAATAGGCTTGAAGAGAGTTAAATCAGTCATATATTTCCACGGAAAAAAAAAAAAAAAAAAAGAAAGAAAACAAACAAACAAATTTCTTTTGGTTGTGGAAGCTTTTGGTTGTATTGCTGGGAGATGGAAGAGAAGAAGGTTATCAGGAGTAGTCAGCATGGATTCACCAAGGGGAAATCATGTTTGACCAACCTGGTAGCCTTCTATGATAACATCACTGGCTGGGTAGATGGGGGGAGAGCAGTGGATGTCATCTACCTTGATTTCAGCAAGGCTTTTGACACTGTCTCCCATGACATCCTGATAGCAAAGATGAGAAAATGTGGGATAGATGAGTGGACTGTGAGGTGGGTTGAGAACTGGCTGACTGGCCGAGCTCAGAGGGTAGTGATCAGCGGCACAGAGTCCAGCTGGAGGCCTGTAACTAGCGGTGTTCCCCAGGGGTCGGTGCTGGGTCCGGTCTTGTTCAATGTCTTCATCAACGACCTTGATGAGGGGATAGTGTCCACCCTCAGCAAGTTTGCTGATGACACGAAGCTGGGGGGAGTGGCTGACACGCCAGAAGGCTGTGCTGCCATTCAGCAAGACCTGGACAGGCTGGAGAGATGGGCAGAGAGGAACCTGATGAGGTTCAACAAAAGCAAGTGTAGAGTCTTGCACCTGGGGAGGAATAACCGCATGCACCAGTACAGGCTGGGGGATGACCTGCTGGAGAGGAGCTCTACAGAGAGGGACCTGGGGGTCCTGGTAGATGACAGGTTGGCCATGAGCCAGCAGTGTGCCCTGGTGGCTAAGAAGGCCAATGGGATCCTAGGGTGCATTAAAAAGAGTATTGCCAGCAGGTCGAGGGAGGTGATCCTCCCCCTCTACTCTGCCCTGGTCAGGCCTCAGCTGGAGTACTGTATCCAGTTCTGGGCTCCCCTGTATAAGAAAGACAGGGACCTCCTGGAAAGAGTCCAGCGGAGGGCCACAAAGATGATAAAGGGCCTGGAGCATCTCCCCTATGAGGAGAGGCTCAGTAAGCTGGGTCTGTTCAGCCTGGAGAAAAGAAGGCTGAGAGGGGACCTGATCCATGTTTACAAGTATCTTAGTTGTGGGAGGCAAATGGAGGTGGGGAACCTCTTTTCGGTGGTCAGTGGGGACAGGACAAGGGGCAACGGCCTTAAGCTGGAGCACAGGAAGTTCCGCACCAACATGTGGAAGAACTTCTTCACAGTGCGGGTGACGGAGCACTGGAACAGGCTGCCCAGGGAGGTTGTGGAGTCTCCTTCCCTGGAGATATTCAAGACCCGCCTGGACGCCTACCTGTGCAACCTGCAGTAGGGAACCTGCTCTGGCAGGGGGGTTGGACTCGATGATCTCTTGAGGTCCCTTCCAACCCCTGCAATTCTGTGATTCTGTGATTCTGTGATTAATATGAATGTTAGAATGAGAAATAGAAGCGGACCTATACAACCAGAAAAAAAAAATCTGTCAGTGGATTTTTTCTTCCTGTGACCTCTGCAATATGATGGTCCAGACTGGAAATAAATATTTTGAACAGATGGAAGCTCATTATTTCCTGGAACTTCAAAATCCACACAGTGTGTTTGTCATGCACTGTTATTCATATGTGGCTTATGAAGGCAAGTGACAGTTTGCATTGCCATTTGTGCATGTTTGTTGAGGAAAAATTCTAAACTTGTACCTGTACAACATACTACCTTGTACCTGTGATACTCAAAATTACTTAGCAAATGTTAACAGATGACAGATTCATAATTTCCTCACTGTACGAGAATCTTTTATTTTCTAAATTAAGGTGAAACTGAACAAAGAGAGTGGTTAAGGATATTTTTGCAATAGGGCATCTATATTCATATGCACTTATCAGTAGATAGATGTGGATTTAGGTGTCTATGATAGATAACCAATTTTTAAGGGGCTCAACAAATCATTTCAAAAGTCTGAGAAAGGTTGAAGTGATTCAACCATATTTCAGAAGTATGCTTGATAAAATAACTGCAACAGAAAACTAAGAGTTGGGAAATGGGCTGTTGTTTCAATAGTACAGACTGCTATTTGACTTGAGCTAATGTTATGAGGCAAAATTTGAGCGATTTCTGAGCAGCTGTGAAAACAGATTTAATTATAACTACATTAATTCATTTACCTCTTCAAATATCTTCAGATGTTTCATTCCTGGCCATAAAATTTCAGCTATATCTGTCTTTTAATATCAAGACTCGAGAGCAATAAATTTTTCTCATAACTTTAATTTAGGCACTGCAGCATAAAAAGTGTTTCTAAACATGTTCCCAAGCCTGTATCAGAGCAATTTAGAATTCTAGATCCTCACGTATGTCCTTCGGCAAACATCTCTAGCTCATTTCATTAATTAAACAGAACATTTCCCAATACAGTTAAATGGTTCCAAAGTTTCCAATGTCTTTAATAAGTACCAGACTCTAAAGCTCTTAATTCTTTTGTGCTTTTATTGCACTGCAACTAACCAGAATTGTACTTGTGATAATTCTTGTGCTTTGGACTGTTCCTTAGAAACAAACAAACAAACATTGAGAACTCATTGTGCACCATACCATTTAAGTATACTTCTGTATTTCATATTTTGTCACTACTCTTAATGATTTCAGTAGGAAATTTTTGGTGATAAATACGCATGCCTAGACAATCATTGTTAAAAACTAAAGGAATGAAAACTAAAAGGGCCTTCACATGTAAATTGAGCTCCAAATAGATTAAGTGTATGCGAAGCGATCTTAAATCTAGGACCGGAAAAATAGGGAGAAAAAAATATTTTGAAGCATGGCATACATTTCTGAAAACAGTAGTTTAAAGATTAAACAGACAAATTCTACTATATCTTAGGAATATAGCACAAATATCGCTTTCCCAAGTTTTCCCGAATTGTGAGTTCTCCAGTATGAGATATCGAGCTTTCAACAACACCTATCTGAATGTACCAAGATGTACTTCCTTTTTAAGTGCTGTTCTCTTCTCATGGTTTCCTACAATGTTGCGTAACACAAGTCTGCTAACTGGGTTCACCTCTGAAAGGAGAGTGAGTGAAGAACGATGTTTAAAGGCTCCTAGAAGCGTCTGACTGATGTACTGAAGCTGCTTAGCCGCACAGTGCAGAGTCTCTTGAACCACCCTCCTGGAGTACTGCCCAAATAAGCCAGGATTCCTGGGTATCTGCAGCATCCTAAGTAACTACAATGAAGAGTAAGGTACAACAATTCCTGTTAATACTGTGTAAACCTGTATTTGTACACACCTGCTGCTCTGTGAGTAATAAACCAGGGCTGGAACACATTTTCTGGAGTGGTTTGACTCTTTATTCCTCAACGAACGTTCTGGCCCTTCCTTAGAATCCGACCAAGACTAGGATTCATCACAACTAGTGCTCCAACGCGGAGCCAGAATATTTTGTATGTGTGGAAAAATCATAAATTGTCATCAGGCACAGCAGAAACCTCCTTTCTCTACTTCTCCATTCGGACTTGAAGAGTTTTACACGTTTGCCTAAGAAACAAACACATGTCAAGTACTACACTGTTATGGAATTACTTACAGAAAACAAAACTAAGATAGATGGAATTTTCTTTAACTTACAAGTAAAAGTGCAGAACAACAGGAAAAAACATTTTTTAGAACTGGAATAAATTCTCTTAGCAAAGAAGTATCGTCTCAAAAAAAAAAAAAAAAACAAACCCAAATGATAACAGTAATCTCAAAGGAAAAGTTTCAAACATACTCAAATTCAAACATAGTGATTTGTCACCAAAACCAAATAGAAATGGACAGATAGCATTTGCCCTCATTTTTGCAAGTATATCAGCAATCCTTAATAGTAATTGAAAGAGCCTTTGAAAATGAGTCCATGAATAGACCTGTGGTACAGAAAAGAGGCATGAGGTCAGAATATGCTTTCCTCTAAATGAAAGATTTTAGTGTGTTCTTCACATAGATACATTAAAATGAAAAAAAAAATTACCTCAACTGTAAACTGTATAAAGTTTGACAAAAATGAACATTCAAGGGAGAACTCTACTTACAGTCACTTCTATGGCTAGAGGGCTATAGGAAACACCATAAAATAACAGATTATACATTTCAAAACACGCTATTCAATTCAGACACCTAGTTTCTAGATTTTCGAGATAGATTTTGGACCTGTTGATAAAGATTGCTTCTGAAAAGGGGTTCATAGCACCTTAAAAGATAATGTGAATTTCTATAAATAATGTTTACAAAAGATAATTATCTTCCTTTTTCTCTTTTTCCTTCAGGCCTTTTAAGTTAAATGTCCTACTGCAAATCATTAGAAATCTCTACCACAAGATTAAGCTCATAACTTGTATAGCCTGTTGATTTAATAAAATCTCTGCACATTTAAATATTATCAGACAAATAAATATGGCTCTGGATTCATATTTCCTTGATCTTGATAGTTTACAAAATAAACATAATTGATACAACTCACTGGGACAATTATCACAGTGTATGACTGATGAAGACATGCAAGTTATGTCAAAGATAAATCTAATTCATTAGCTTTTAAAATGTATTTCATTATTATTCTCTTCCAAAAGATAATATCATCGCAATGTCCATAGCTAAAATTTCTCAGTGACTCTATAATTCAGCAGATAAATCAAGCTTATGTTAGTATTGTCACAACTTCACAAAATTTTTCATTTACAGACAACAGTTCTATATTGAACAAGACTTAAACATAAACCTTATTTTACTTTCTGTAACAGACAATAACTGCAGTAACTCAGACAAGGATATATCCTCTTGTTGTTTTTTGAGGTGATCACAACTCCATAGTGAGACCGCAGCATGGCGACATAAAAGACTGCAAGATAATTAATAAAATAAATGTAATTTTCTTCACTTTTACACCATTTAATCATCCCTAATGGAAGATAAAAATAACCTCATTCCTTTTTACAGATAGGCAAACTCAAGCATTATAGAGTCACACCACCCTGACAGCTCTGAGAAAGTAAAGGGAAAAGCAGAGTCCTTTTGTCTTTCCCTTAATCTTTCAGCACTAACCTAAATAATCTACTATGATTCATGACTGGAAAGGGAAACCCCTACCAATCAGCTTCCTGTGTCTAATATTATAAAAAAATAAAAATAAAAAATAAAAAAAAAAAACCTCCTTCTTTTAAACTAGGTTGGGGTTTTAAATTGCCTAATAGGTAAAATGGTTTTTCATATTTTAATACATTTTTCCAGAAATTGAGTAGGATTAAATTTCAAATTATCCCCAGTAATGTGTTACCCCCAGGTGTGTTTTTTTTCTAGAGACTTTGAATGGAGAATAACAAGCCATTTGGATGAGATCAAAATAGAAACATAAATTATTTCCTTACCTGTAATTTTATCTTCTCTATGAGGGTACCTGCTGCTCTGTTAGTGCAGTACTGATGTGTTTTCTACCTTTGTCCCAAGCTTCAGAGATTCCTTTGGTGATTTTTCCCCACTTGCTTACCAGTTTCCACTGCTGGCATTTTGAGGTAGTGCACTCAGATTTGGCTCCATGAATACTGCCACAGCTGAGGGAATATAAGACAACTAAAAAACAAGTTAGAAAACAGCAGAGCAATATCCAGGCAGGAAAAAAATGTTTAAAAACATGAGTCAGTCATCAACTTGAAACATTTTGATCACTTTCCTCTTTCTTTCCATCCGTTTAGAATCTCCAAATGAAGAAAAGGCTTTCCCATGTGCAGAGAAAATTAAGGCAAAGTAGTGGGTGCTGACAGAGTAGTGGGTACCCATTTAGAGAATATAAAATTATTTTAAGGGAATCTAATTTTAACTTTCTCCAGTCTGAGTACCCATCACACTATCACTCTAATACAAATAAGAAACTGAAGAAAGGTGGCAGATTTAGAGGATTACAGAAAAATCCTTGTAACCTCAGTTCTCAACAGAAGAAGGAAAAGGGAAGATTGAAGAGCTTTTCACCTAAAAGATGTCACAGATGAACAGTTAGGATGATTTCCCACTGGCCCTAGGAAAAAATACCTAAAGTCTGGTTCACTGCGAAGTAGTCAGAGTTATGGTTGCTCATTCTTGACTAACTGTTGGTTATCTTGGATATCAGAGAAAAAGAACGAAAAAGAGAAATCAATACTGTCAAATAAATAAATACACAAAACAGAGAGTAAATCCACTATCCATGCTTGAAGTAGCATGTAGACAACAAAGTTCCACTGCCATCCTCTTGCACTTCTGAAATGCATGGTCACAACTTCTTGAGACATTCTTGGAAGCATAACATACTGCTATTAATTCCAGAAAATGATGGCTTTGATGGTCTTCCTTTGCATTTTCCCCAAACTTGTGATAAACTTGTGATGCAAGTTACTGTCATAATTCCTGAACTGAACAGAAATATCTTCTTGCTTGAGTATTATGGAGATTTCCAGGAGAAAGTTACAACTTCCTGTAACTTCTATGTACTGGGGATCACCCTGATACTGTATCTTGGACATCATAGTGCACAGAAAAGACATACTCCGTCTAAGTTAAAGATGACCTCTAGAGATGTAAGTAAGAACCTGCTTTGATATTCCATTTCATTTGTTTCTTAAAGAACCTGGACAGATCCCCTCAAACCTACGTCTTCTCATCATCCTCTCACTAGTACGTGATCCAACAGAAGTTAAGTATGAACGAATCAAAGTAACTAATCATAATTAGTCACTGGTATTCTAAAATACCAAGTAATGAAGAAAAGGCCAAAAGGATCTCAAGGTTGTAGCCTTCAAATTTCAGGAATGTATGCAACAATGTTGTGATTTCAGGTTGAGAGAGAAAAAATACTCTTCAATAGTAACCTCTTGAATGATCCCCACAAAAGAAATTGGCTTCGTAAGTAATCAGCTTCAAAACTGACATGTTGCATATTAGGAGAAAGTTCCTTCTTCCTTTTTTACAGATAATATGGAATAATTATTGGTAACTGGAATTAGAATGAAGCCTTAAAGATGATAAATTTGCTGTGCTGTTCTTTTCCAAGATCACGCCAAAAAGATGGCAAGGAGGCAGGACAGAGGGATCTCAAAATTTCAGAACAACTACTGTGATTTTACAGTGCATTTGCCTAAGTTGGTAACAGCAAAAACAGAGGTAAATTCTTTGTTCTTCTTTTGGCAGGGATATGTTGCTAAGCCGCAAAGCTTAAACTAAAGACGTAGGAAAGCGCTGTTATTCTTCTGTCTGGTTTTATTAGATATTTCCTGGTATTCTTAAGCTTGGAGAGGCACAGATGTTTTGGACCTCTTAAAATGTGCAATTCCATGAAAATTTTTGAACCTTCTGTTCATATTGAGTTTGTAGATACAGGTTGGGTAGACAATCCATTGTTCACTTGATATGATATCCACCTTTATAAACCGGAGACACCCTTGTGCTCACTTCTGGTTTTAGAGGCATTGCCAAGATAAGTGCTACAGATCACATCATACAAAGAAGTTGTGGTGAAATGGAGATTTTGCAGCTTTACCCAAAATCTCCACTTCAGAGCTCTATGACATTTTTCATTGCATTTTTCACAGTAGAAGAAAGCTCAAAGTCTGCTTTTAGAACATAAAAAATCCTTTGGAGTCTTTTCTGTCTGTACAGCAGCAGTGTCTTTCCAGGGATGAACCAGGTCTTCATCAAGGTGGGAAAAGCAGTAAACTATAAGCTATGAAAATATGAACAATTTTGAAAATCTTATGGGAACAAATTTGATGTTGGTCCTCATTTTTTTTTTTTTATTTAGCCCAAGAGATCACTTATTTTTACTTATTTTCACTTATTTTTGTCTGAAATACATTTTTTCCTTCATTTTGAACACTCCTTTGATAGGACAGGACTGTCCTCGTTATTCTAATGATAATCTGATTCCAACTGGTTTGAGAGTTTTTCACTAACTCCACCAGTGACTGCGTATGAATGCATTGTATGACTGACTTTCTCTAACTGTTTTTTATTTTCTATCCATTTTTTTCTGTCCCTGTTAGAAGGCAGAAAAACAGAGAACATCTGAAGTTTTCAGTCCCAATGCATGAGGAAATACCTCAAGAAAACTATGGAATTTGAGAGAATTGAAAGTAATACCTTTTGGACAACTGGGGGACACCTTTCCACTCCTTCACATCAGTTCTGCAGCTGAGCAGAGATGAATGGTTTGTGAAGCTTGTGCGGAATAGAGGCAAGAGTTCTGCATGCAGCAGTAGGCAATGGGAGGTTTCAGAATACTCTAGTCCTGAACTGAAATGCAATGTTTCCAGCTTGCAGAAATGATACAAAGTTCTCACAAGCCAAAAAGGAGGGTGAGACAAGGAAGAAGCACTAGTTTTAGAGCATGCCAGCATGACTCATATAACACTGGCATTTAAATATTATCTTCCTATATGGTAGCTTGTAAGGTACTGGAAGCAAGCTTTCCCATGAGAGCTAAAAAGGAGTGCCAGATATTCAAAGATTGCTTCTTGCACAGCTGTGAAAGGGCAAAGAGACTGCAAATGAGAGTGCAAACATCTTTAATTTTAGTGTTAGGCCTTTTCCACTTTGCAGAGAAGTGAAGAAAACCAGTAATTTAAATATGGCCTTCAGATCTCATTCGTATTTTCCACTATAGAGGTAGAATATTATTCCTCAGACATGTGGCTAGTATCTCAAACATGCCAGCAAAGGAAAAACTGGGGAGAAAAAAACATAAAAAGAAAAGAAAAAAAATCAAGAGTGGAATCTTTTGGGACAAAGGCAGAAAATCTCTCATTTGGACTGATGGAGTGGAGAATTCCCATGTGGAAGAAAGTAATACTTGCAAAAATCACCAATTAGTTAATTGATGATATGCAGCTGAATCCATTTATGTTTTTTCTTTAATAATAACAGAAATATTTTCTTTTGATTTCATAGTAAAATGGTATAAACCATAACATGTATTACTAAAACTCTGTAAGTGTGGAGAAGAGATTGCAGATTTCATTTCTCATGATTTGTACAGAGTGCTCACTCAAAAAAAAAGTTAGAATAACCCTTCTGAGCAGCTAAAGTTGAGACCCAAAGTATTCACAGGGAGTTACAGGGATTGAAAAAAAAAAAAAAATGCCCTGGCAAATTGCAAATCTTCCGATACGCATGAATACTGCCCTTATCCCACTCTCTTTTGATGTTCCTTACTTTCAGTCCTTCACATAAGACTCAAACTAAACAAAATTTAAGACAGAAAATTTTCTGGGTTGAGTATTTGGAATATCTTGACTTGCCCAACAAGTTGAACTTCCTTTTGCAGTCTGTGACTTTGCTTATAACACATCACACTTTAAATACAAAATACTTATAACTTTCAGCAACCCAATTTTTATGGGCCTATTTCATAGCTTTCTGGAATTGTTTTTTTCATCATATTTCAGTGGATTTGGGGTGGATGCCTTGCTCTACCTTGTAATCAGGTCAAGTCATCCATATTTATACTATGGAAGTGGTGAGTATGAAATCACAGAATAAAAGAATAAGACTAAGTTGGAAACCAGGTTCAATATGTTGTATCATACAGCACTGCATTGCTAACTTTCGCATTTCTTACAGGTTCTGTAATTTGCTTTGTAAATAATTTGGACTCTATGTATTTAGGGTCACATGCCTGTAAATTAGTTCTGCTTCAACTTGCATAGTAAGATGGACTATCTCTATTACCTAGTCTTGTGACAAACTCTCCATACACGCTCTAAGTGGCCTCTTTCACTACCTTAATCCTCCTCTTCTCCTAATCTTTTTCACTATAACTTGTGTCTTGCATCTTGTTTTTTGTTCATTTTTGTTTGTTTGCTTTTAATACATATTTGTCTTTAGGAAAAATACTATGACTTGTCTAGATTTTTGTGACCTATAAACGGATATCATCAAACTCTGAGCCTAACTCTTGTCAAATGTAGGCTTGTAACATGAACCTTTTCATGGTGTAGAACTAGACCTGCCAACTTCATGTTAAATCAGTAAATTTGATATACAGCAGCTATTTTTAAGAGATTCAGTGAATTGCTTAGCCCTGAAAAATGGTGATTCATTCAAACCTTCTTGAAAGCTACACTTGGATAACTGTAACGTGTTGGCCAGAGATGCTAAATATTTTCCCCAAAATGTCCAAGTGTCCAGAAACATTAGTGTTGCAAAAATATACAGATCTTCAATATGAACAAACTGTGATAGTAGATCAAAACAATAATCACTAATTCAAAAAGCTATTTTGACCCTACAAAAGGTTATCTTATTCTCATTCCAAGTTAATTTGCCTCCTGAAACTTGTGTGCATTTTTTAAGAAAATGTGGACATACCATTTATTGCTATTGTAATGACAGATTAGATACAGTGGGTCTCTGAGTTAGCAATGAGAAACATGCTGAGACAGCTGCAAATTTCTGCTAGTGACAGATTAGCCAAAGGCATGGAAAGAGGTACCATAGCAACAAAGAGGCTGTCACGAATGCAATCATTCTTTTCCATGGCTAATATTTTGCTACAGTCTGTGCACTTGTATTGCAATCACATCCTTTTTATGAAGCACAAAGTTTAGCTCATCACTATATGAATAATGTGTATTATTCCTATAAATCTTCACCCAAAATTGAGTTAGAAGGTGAGGTGTCTATAGACAGAGACTTTGAAGTGAGGCGGGGGTAGTGAAGTTTTACAGCAAGTCTTTAATTTAATACAATTCCTTAAATAACATTTGAAGAAGCACTTCCTGTAATTATTTGCTACTAACACATGGCAAATCATTGATTCATCCTGTAAGTATTTCAGGTTTCACAGCGGTCAAAGCAAAAGGTGAATTACTTCATGTGATGGAGATGAGTACCAGTTCTACACTGAAAAAATGTCACACAAGAAATGCACTGCCTTATTAGCACAGGTTGACTACAACTACCATACATCCCATCTGTTGGAAACATACAAAAATTCCCTATACACAATGTTCATAAATTTCTGATTTTTCTATTTACATATCATCACCAGCACTGTTTTTGAAAATCTTGGGGAAAGAAAGAGGAATAAAGACATGAAGGAAGAGGCAACCACACTGGCAATATTTCGCTCCAACTTTAGCAAAAACAAACAAAAAAAAAAAGTAATACTTCAATTTTTTCCTTTTGTGCCTTAGAGACTGCATCTGTTGCTGAGATCAACTAACTAAGAGGAGCAGAGATCAACTAACATAGCTGTATTGCTAACGCTGATATCAGGCTCAGTTTCAAGAAAAATGTTCTTTTCTTCTCATATCCAAAAACACATTTTAGCTCTCGTTTTTTGTGTCATCTTATATCACATGTTGGTTATGGCAGTAGCTGAATCACTGCTAATGCTGCATTCTGATACTAGGTATCTCAGTAATTACCATCCTGCTCTCAGCCTTCTTCCTTTAGCCCACTGCAAAGCATTATTATATAAAGGTACCTAATGGAAGCTCTTTCATTCTTTGGGCTGAAAGTCTTATGAACAGCCATTTTATAAATTGAAACATAAATAAAATTACTGCCTGTCCTATCAGCAGCTGTAATTAATTTAGAAACAATCTAGCATCTGCAAGTGAGAAAGAGGAGACAGGATAAAAATGTAAACAGTATTTATAGATAGCAGCAGAACTGCATTGATTCAGAGTAGTAGAATACACATGCTGAACACCATTTGGCTTCATGTGCAGCCAGTTGGTATATTTGGACGGTATCTTTCTCTGCTTCCAATGATGTTATTCAATTTTTAGTTTGTTTTAAACTCTGGATGCCATAATGCAAAATTAGATTAAATGGAATATTACAAATATCTGACTTCAGGCTCTCTCCAGTGTTGTTTGGAATGTAGATAAACACTCTCAGTATGGATTTGTCTCCATCCTGGCAGTATTTCTGGTTTTTTTTTCCACACTAGTTGTCTATCTCTGATATTGATTTGGAAAGCAGATTTGGATTTGGAATGTAGATAAATGGACTCATTATGAATTTATTTTTGGCCCTGTAAAATTTCCCTTTTATTTCTCTCTGTTCCTTCAATATATATATATATTTACAGTACTCTATTTCTAATATTGAGTTGGCATATAGCTACATAGTAATATATTAACTATTGATTTCTTTCTGTTCTGGAGTGTGTTTTTACCCACATATTAAAAATAATAGCTTGTTTTCAGAAAGACAATTGCAGTTCCTTCTGCCTCTCATAAAAGTGTGGGTGCTCAGCTATGCCAGAAGTTAGATGCTCATTTCCCAAAGATGACCCTTGATGACCTGTATGAAAATACTGTTAGCACTTGTTCATAGGAAAATATTACTTTGTTCACTTTCACCTTCTAGAGATTATCAAAGGTTAATAAGAAATACCTGCTATGCAATGCATCTGATCATTTTGGTTCATTTATATTATTATTATTATAACAATAAGGCTGTTCTAAAAGGACATGCACTGGTTACCAATTTCTGATGAATAATAGACACTGAGCATGATGCCCATCACAGTATGATTCACTTATTTAGCATATATCTCAGTACCTTCAGAGCATGAACATTTTTGAAGCTTCTCTTACATTGTATTGCATTTGACAGTGGTCAAAGCCCAAAGCTTCCCAAACTGACAGAGAATTTAGGGTTTTTTTGATCAGCTTCCTACTGAAGACCACATCAAAGGAAGTCTCCTAGACAGCATCTTCTTATTCAACACTAAGAATTCAGATGTTAGGCACTAGGCTAACCATCAAAGCTTTCCTTCAGAGTTATTAGGGAAACATAAGCACCTGCAGAAGATAATTCATCTGACCTTTCTTAGGACAAAACAAATTGTCCTGTGGTGGTGAACAATTCTCTCTAATACTAATAAGACAGCCTGGAACTTAGGCTAGACAGTCCAAACAAAGTCAGGTGAATTCTACTGTGAATAGTTTAACCAGAACTTTGAATTAAATTGTACCTTATTCCACTAGTTGTTCTACCAAAACAAAAGTTTAAGGACAAGGTACTGTTTTGCATGAAAAATACCAATACATATTTCCCTACATCTTCATAAAATACCAACCCACCTTCTCTGAACAGACACTCAGACTGTGCCTGAATTGCAGCCCAGGGGCACTTTCCCACTCCTGGGCATGAGCGCACACTTCCTCAGTCATGCCACACCTCCAAGATCTGAAGGGTAAGCTTCAGGATGCACCACTTCACGTTTTCCTGCACTCTAGTTTCTGCAGAAAAGACATCTAGGTTTACAGGCTGCTCAGGAGCCATGACGTGCTCCAAGTTAGTCTCAAGGTGGATGCCTGGGGAACCAGGATCCTTGGCAGGGCTGCAGCTTGCGCTTTCACGCAAGTCACATGTAGCTTCTGGTGCTCTTATTTGAAGTCTGTATTATAAAGACAGTGGACAATGTGCTGATCTTAAAAATGCAAGTAAAGCCTGGCATCTGGATTTGTCTTTGAAAAGCCCCTATCCAGAGATCTTCAGTGTGGAAGAGGTACTCCTACTGGTAAAAAATAGGAAACAGGATTCTTTCTCCTTAGATCTTATCTAACTGCACAATGTTACTTTCTAGTCTTTGTAAAGGGCTCCTTTGTTTAATAAAAGTCCATTTTTTCAATGTCATTGTCAATTTCATACAAAGTACTACTACATCAGGGGTTTTAAGTGATGAGAAAATTCCCCTGTTTCAAACAGACATTTTTCTTGTTTCAGAAAAAGGAAAGGAAACGCAACCAAGAGAACTTATTGAATGAAGATAATTATATTAGAAAAAGGCTGCGAGAAAACAAATTATTTCAAAAGCAAAAATACATCTTCAGGTTTTTCTGCTTTTTTAATACTTTTTTCATCATTTAAGGAGGGTGACTTGACAAAATTTTTGGTTTTATTTTGCTAAACTTTGAGAGTAGCCATACAGAAAAAAAATTCAATCACTTCCTTCACAAGTTCCTCAGTCTGGAGGAGAATGTCACAATGTCTCTGGTAAATCTTAGCTATGCACAAAAACATCTCATAATTCTATTAATGTGTTTCTGAACATCCTCTTTTGTTGTGATATAATGCTCAGGAACACAAACATTTTTCTACATAAAATCATTAGCTAAATTGTCATTCCCTCTTCTCTCCTTCCCCTCTTGCAGGCTACATAGGCCCAAATTCTAAAGCAGCATGAATTTACTCAGTATTCAGTTTACACATACAGACTTTCCCCATTACAGAATTCATCGCTTTTCCACGGTTAACTCCTAACACCTGCATCTTCCATTATTATGCACAGAAATTAGGAATACCATTTAATCTTTCCATAATATCTGATTTTGCATTCCCGAGGTAAATAATTGACACCTGACTTTTCTTAACATTTGAATTCTGAATATCATAAAATGTATGCTATTTCTAATTTATTATTAATGTATAACATTATTAGATTTGAACGAAATGTGAAACCTCAAGCAGACCACATTTTTAGAAATCAACTAGTTTTCTCCCATTATTCACGAGGCCTTTTTGTTTAGCATTTTGCCTTACATACGTATGAAGAAGTTGGTATCATCAGTCTTTACAGTGGTGTGATTAAATATTCTAAGAGATGTGGACAAGAAAAATACTTCCTTCCTGTTATTGATTTTATCTCTACTATAATGCTTAACTATTAACAGCTTGTGATGTGGAAATGTAGGTGTTGCTTTTGAATCTGGTATCCTGTAGCTGAGAAGGTAGTACTTCATCAGTTAATTGGGTTACTTTTTATGCACATGAAAGAGGCAAAACACAGAAAATGTTTGGAGATTAATATAGACCTAGTACTTTCATAGACCTTGCAGGAAAGCTTTCAGAAGGCTTTTCAGCAACACACTTAAATCACCTAAGCTGTTCAGTTCCTTTGTTTCTTTATACTTTTACATTTTACGTGATAATCACAAATGGGTTATTTCATTTGACAATCAGAAGCATGTTATTCATGATTTTTTAATACTGACTGTTTGTACCGTTCTTTAACTTTCTTAAAAAGAAAGGAGTTTTGAAACCTCAGAGCAGTTTAGAATTTTTCCTGTTATTTATAGACTTGAGGGAGCAGAAAGAGGAGCTACAAAAGTATTGTCATCACTGCATATTAGGGAAAAGTACTTGCTTTTGATAACAAGCTACGCTCTTAACATAACCAATTGCATTCCTAATAGCATTGCATTCTGGGCATCAGAATGATATCTGTTAAAATCTCAGCCTCCTGTACCCAGAAAGACAGAGAGCTTATTCCCCTATCCAATGACTTATTCCCCTTTTCAACGACTGACACCAACTCTCAGCCAATAATTTGAACTCAAGTCAGGGAATATCTCAAGACAGCATTGCAGTTATGCAGGAAATGAAGGAAGAAGGGAGAAACACATAGTATCTTGACAAACTAGAAGGCAGAACAAATTGCAGGGAATTTAAGGGGATTGGTATTTTCCTTTTGATTGTGGTAGGTCTGCAAGCAGGTTATGGTGGCTGTTGTACTGAATCAATGTGCTTGATAGCTGGCTTTTTCATAGCATCACTTCTGAAGAGCCATGAGGCAAGTCCTGAGGACTGCCAACTGTCACTGTCCATTGAGGACAAGAAAAGGCCAACTCTTCCAAAGAGCCAGACCTGTGAGTCTGTAGCAGACGCATGACTGCTAGCCTGTAGCAGTCCTTCAGGACAAGAGCCTTGGGCTTCAGTTGATTCCTAGGGGTAAGCATAACTTCATAATCCTGACCAATACAGAAGGACCTATCTTTTCACAAAGTATGAGGAACATCCTCAAAGAGGTTCTTATTGATATCTCCCCATTTTGTGATCTTTCATTATTTTCTATAGGTGGGTAATCTGTACTCATGCTTGTTGAACACATTAACTACAAAATGGCATGCATCCTTTAACACTAATAGTGTCATATATAATGCAGTAGCAACAAGGACAAATTTCAAAACATGTGCACACATACACACGATTGTTTTCCTATTTCAATTGCCATTATTAAATTTTATCTAGTTCCTTTCAGTTGTAGTACACATGCACACACCTTTTACCTTCATATGATCAGACGTGCATTGGCGTATACTAAGTTAAGTGTGGGCAGCATTCAAACAAGGTTAGTTTCAGAAGAAATACATTTGAAAGAGGATCCAGGAGCAGAACAGTATATCAAACATTGAGGAAGTATCCTTCCTTCAAAGAATATCAAAATGACAAAAGACTTATACATACAGAAACTGAGACACACAGATCTCTCTGTGAAATAAAAGAAAGATAGTTCAGCCAGTACATACTACATTTCACTACAACCAAAGTGTATCAGAAACTTAGGGCCCACACAGGGAAGATTTCATTCAAATGACATAGACACTTGGACACACCTACTTAGAGTAAACAACATACTGGTAAGTTATGGCCTGACACCACAATTACTAAATACCTATAAGCAAAACAGTCAGCAGGTATGGATGGAGGAGTGGAGAGAGGAAGGTGTTTATGTTTACACACATGCACATGTTCTTCAGAGTGGATTTCTAACGTTTTATGTGGATACAGAACTGTTGATCCTGTAGATACTGTCCTGGAGTTTTAGGGTTTGAGAGCTTACTCCTAAACTGAAGAATCTGTTACTCTTGTGTTGGTAGGCACTAAAAAGCTGAGATGACAGCAAGTTTACTTTGTTTTTAGGCATTATATATGATCAATGTTAGATTTACTTCAGTTAATCTAATTTTGAAACAATAATACAAAAGGCATCAAATGAAGAAAGGAATTTACGAAAACTGTGGAAATTTTGTAGTAACACAGAAAGAATCAGAAGATCATATTATAGTTGCATATCAAATGCTTACCATACTCAGTATTGTCTACGTAGAAATATGGTAATATCATGTTACCGATTAAAATGCATTTGTTTACTACCCTGTAAACAAAAAGCTTAGCATGGTATATAGATTTTGTGCAACTGATTTCAGAGAGAAATACATATCAGATGTGATCTTTACCAGTAGTTAAAAAAGGCATCAACTCTATCATCTCCACTGCTCACCTGAGAAGGTCTGGCATACTGCTTACCATGATCAAGCAATTGCTAAGTATGCTGAGGCAAGTGTGCAGGACCATGAAGTCCATTCCCAGTACAAGTCTCTTCTCACACTTCTCTGTTCTTCTCAGCTGATGTCTTCCACGTGAACCCTATTTCCTGTGCACTTTTTTTTACCTGTTTGTAGCATGTAAGGTTGGTTTCATACCTACCCTAGTTGTTTTCACTTTATTCCCAGAGGAACAACTCCATCCCTTACGATCTGGAAGGACCTTACACTCCTCCCCTTCAAGACATGGTTGCATGTGGCACCACCATTTCTGCTCCACTATTGAAGCTACAAGAGAGGAAAACAACTACATTTGCATGTTCTTGAACAGGACACTTTAATATGTCATACTGCAACATTTATTTTATTTTCCAGGAAAATGTTTGGGAATATATTAACTGATATTTACTCTGTGATTTGCAGCCAGCTCAGAATCTTCGCAAGAAATGAAGCTTCAGTTTGCACAAGTTGCTACAAGTTTCAAAGACAAACTCTTTACTATGTAGTTGTTCTTTTTTTCTAATTCACTGCAGTTCAGAAAGTAATTTCATAGCATTCCTCTCCAACCCTTATTTTCTCTTGCTCAGCCAGATTTCAAAGTTTTAAGCGGGCTCTCTTCTTTTGAGTTAGTATATTTTGCCTGATCTACTCTACAGTCTAGCACAGGCTGATTAAATCTATTCCCCAGAGATGACATATTTACAGCTTCTCTGACAGCCAACAACATATCAACAGTAAAGAGATCATGTAAAAGGTGCATCCATCCTGCTCCTCTCCCAGAGAAAGAGAAGTGAAAAATAAGCTGGTATTTTCCCAATTAAAACATATGAATCCATTCCAGATTTGTTAAATAAAACGCTAATACTGTACAATAACAGAAAAAATATTGTGGGTCTACAAAGACTTTTTTAAAAATAGCCCAAACTGTGTTCTGATTGTTTGTTTACTGCTTTATGATGAAGATAAATATATAAATGAAATGTGAGACTGCAGCATATGAAAACAATATGCTCATGAAGATTTTGTGTAAACACTTTTAATTAAGTGAATTTCATACAACTCTGAGGGCACTCTGTTTGTTAGATCAAATTTTGCTTCTCAAGAGGTCTCCTTCAATGGCATCTAACAATTTCACTTAGCACTCCCACAGAGTAACAGCAAATAATTCGTTTTTCCTATCTTCCTCCCATTCACCTTGGGCTTGCCCTCCAAAATGCAGAAGCCTTCCTCCTCTTATTTTAAATAGCTAACTGTAATAGAGTGGGGTTTTTGATTTCTATAAGCTAGTAAAATTCCCTAGGAACATGCAATGAAAGGAAGCAACAGAGGTAGTCGCACCATCAACACAAGAAGGAGCTGCTCGGGTGGTACCTGCTACCTGCCCAGGGAAGCAGGAGCACTTCACTGTCTGTGATCTTTCTTCTATCTTGTTCTTATTGCAACATCTGTGGAGTGCCACCACTTCACAGGTCCCAGTTTTAACATGGTGAGCTGTGAAAATAAGAAGATGCACAATTTGATAACATTGTGAGGTAACATAATATTGTTTTAGGGTTTTTTTTGTTTGTTTTCTTTAATTAGAAATGCATCAAACTTGGCTCTGTAAGGCAATCCATCATGTATGAAACTGGAATTTCAATGTTACCAACACTAGAATGTGAAGTTAATTTCTTTTCCAAATGTAGTCTAACTATCTCAGGCAGAAAATGCTGGCTAAAGAAAAGCAATTGGAGAAGGCTGCATACAGGACTGTTCCAGTGAAGTGGGAAGCAGAGACATTATAAAACTAACATACAAAAAGATATTAATTTCTGGAATCCCATAAACAGCTGTATATTTCTACCAAGATTTTTGTTCTTTTCACTCAGGGTGAGATCTTGAAAGGGAAGTGCATCACCTTTAAAACTCATACATATACATGTTTTCAGATTGTACGTCTCCAGAGTTTATGTCCAGGGCAAATACATTTTCATATGGACTCCCACATGGACTTCATATGGACAGAGAAGAGTTGGCAGGATACAGGGACAGCCTTGAAAAAAGGAAGGAGAAAGAGGAAGGAAAGAAAAAGAAAAAGAAAAAGAAAAAGAAAAAGAAAAAGAAAAAGAAAAAGAAAAAGAAAAAGAAAAAGAAAAAAAGAAAAAGAAAAAGAAAAAGAAAAAGAAAAAGAAAAAGAAAAAGAAAAAGAAAAAGAAAAAGAAAAAGAAAAAGAAAAAGAAAAAGAAAAAGAAAAAGAAAAAAAGAGAAAGAAAAAGAAAAAGAAAAAAAGAAAAAAGGAGAAGGAAATAAAAAGCTACTAAGGAATTGCATTTTAAGTCTCTCTGCCTGGAACTGCAAAGGAAGTCTGGAAATACTGAGAGTCAAAGCTTTTCAAACCCAGGGAACAACAGGACAATCTTTGTTTCCCCCATGTTGCTCTAACCAATCGCTAGAATCATGCTGCTGGAGTCCTATGAGAGGACTGATGTGGTAAGATTGGTAAGAAAATTACCCTTTCTGATTCATCAGTTTCCAAAGGAACTAGTATTCATAAAATTAATTATTTTATCAGAACTTGCAGTGGTCACTGGTAAAGGAAAAAAAAAAAAAAAAGACAAGGTATTTCTTAGGACAGCTCATTTCCAAGGGAAGGAAGAGGAAGAAATCTGAACTTTGAGCTGATATTGATCTACAACACTCTGCAGGGAAGAACAGGAATTACACAAAGCAACAGGTGTTTTACCAGTCCCTCTATTTTTTCTGCTGGCTAACTTTTTTGGATGCTTTATACAAAGCCTGTGTACTAAATAGTCCAGCTACCTTTTATATCCCAATGGCAGAAGTGAGTTTCCATAAGGCGAAGGCCCTGCCAAAGGGCTTTCAGGAGCCCAGCATTTTATTGCACAGTATCAGCTCTCAAAAGGGCAAAAGGAGCAAAACATACTCAATGTAGAATATGGCCCTGAGAATATGCCTAGAGACAAAAGCCACAGGCAGCAAATAGGCTCTGGCTCTTCATTAACAAAACATAAACTACTAAACATTTCATTCAGGCAATCATGCATTTTTCAGGAGAACAAAGTCCACTGAACAGCCTGTGATCTTTGTAGTCACTCACTGCATCTTGCTACATCAGTTTCCATTATATTCATCATATCACATTGTACTACATCTGAAATGTTATAATACTGTGAAACCGATTAACCCATGATCTATCAAATACATTGAAATATAACACTTAAATCAGAAATCTATGAAAAATATTTTTATTTGCTTAAAAAATACTTTCTTTTTTTAAAAATGATTTCTCATTTTAAATACAATAGTGAGGGAAACATTTCATACAATCTGTCTGAACTCCGCGGTTTCTGATATTTTGATGCCTTTGATGCTGAACAAATACTTTTAATGCTATCACTACTTTCTGCTATAAAAATTACTTCTAATTATTTTCCAAATCATTGCACAAGTTGTTCAGCCAATAAGAAAATTTAAGCAAATAAATTCACTTTTCTTAATACAATTGTTATAAGAGTAACTATAGTGACTATAGTAAAAAAAATATTCTAGGGTATCTTTCATACAGATGATATAAAATAGAACAAACATATGCTGCTTTTGTAAATTCACATTCATTTTTATTTTGATAGGCAATTAAACATTTTAAGTCTACACATGCCAACAAAAAGTCATTGTTTTTTGTGTTATGAATGTACACTAGAAAAACAATCTAAAAAAAAAAAAAAGGAAATTTAGTGAGTTTCTTTCCACTTAATTGTTCAATATATTAGCTTCAGTCTCTCATTAAGTAGGTTTACACAGCTCTACCAACTCTTTAGAAATGCAATAATATACCTGCTAAGAGAAATACTGTGTACATTGATAGCCATCTGGAATGGAAGCCAGTTAAAAGAGCAGTTAAGAGTTTTGAAAGAAAAGTTCATTCTGAAACAAAACTTTTGAAAGACTCACTAATTAGAAAGAGAAAATCAGGCATTTAAAGACTCTTATTGGGAAAGACTGTAATTAGAAGAAATGGTTGTTTACATTCTTGTACAATATAGAAAAGCATTTCAAAGAGTAAAAAGATGTGAAAAGGGATAGAATCAAAAATTATCATGTATTACTGAGACCGTCCTGTCATTAATAAAACTACTTGAAAATTTTCTAGGTAGAAAACCAAAATAAGCTAAAATGGATATATCTGCATATATATAATATATTTCAATCATTGAAAATCTAGGGCAACAATCCTCTAGTTTCTGTTTACCATCTAGAGTATGTTATGAATATTCCTTGAGAAGAAATGCAGGGATTTCAGCCCCTCATGCTATCAAATAATTCAGTTTGAGTGCAATAAGCACAGTATCTGTCACATTAATGTGAAATGCAAGCCTCTGTGCAGTAGATAAAGGATTTCCCACAACCTAATACAAATTAACTTCATTAAGCCACTGAACCATTCCACAATAGGAGATAGTATTTTGGAAGACTCACAGCTCAGTTTTGTTCCTTTTTCTCCAAGTGCAGACTTCAAAGCATGTTGCTTGCTTTGTAGAAAATGTTTGAAGAACTGAGTGTCATTTCTGGAATCTTTCAGAAATTCATTACTCAAAACCACTGCAAACACCCAGTCCTGCATTCTCTGCTAATGCAAGTAATCCTGCCTGAAATCAATGTGAAGGACAGAAAAAAGAGACTGCATACCGACTGTGATGTTTTCCTGATGATTATGTATAATATAGTATATGTATATATTATGTTTCAGAAGATGTAACACTGTAATATGAGAGTGCAACTTGGAAAACAGATATAATCGTACCTTACCCACTAACGGCATGTCCTGTAATTAGCCTGCCACTTTTACAGCATTTTTCATGTAGTGAAATTGTCAATAGCTATCCTATTAATTGGTATAATACTGGTACACCAAAAATTTAAGTACTCACAATTATGTTCCCGGAAAAAGTAAAGCTAAGTAATTATTATTTTTCATTTCACATACCATTGAATGTGTTTATAGCATATGTTATAGAATATGTTTAAACACAATAAATAACGTTAAATGTATAATGATTTCAAACTGTTTTGTTTCCTTCTGACAGCTTTAAATTTCTTTCAGGTGAATGAAATTTTAGTAATATTTGCACAGTGCATCTGGCACTAAATTATGGCTCCAAGTCCTTTACTTCTGCAAGAAATTTGCTACAGAGCAGAAGGCAAGTTATTGTTCCAGATTATTATTTTGTAACTCACAAATATGAATATAATGTATTTATCATAGATGCAGTGTTATAGACAAATCTAGCATTAAATCAAGTAAATTCTTCTGAATTTCACCGTTCATTATGATCACCATTTCTCAACTTTGTCACTTGATCATTCCAGTCCAGATCTGAAACCTATCTGTTAGGACTTACAAATCTTTCACTTGCTGAAAGTTGCATAACTTATGCAGTAACATATACATGGACCATTAAAAGAAGAGGAAAAAACCTGTTGCCATGGCCTGGATGAAATAAAGTCACAGACTATATCTGTACTCAGGCTCCCCATCATTCTAGTTGTTACCGTAAAATAATGAGGGAAAAAAAAATCAGAAATGCTCCATTATGTGTTGTCTGCAAAGACATAGGCACAATTGGGTGATACAGCTAAATCAACCTAATGACTAACAGCTACTGAAAAATAAAAAAATCCCTTGCTCCTTTTCCCACATTCTTTCATTCCTTACTTGCCTGAACAGTGTCATTTAATAAGGCTAAGCCAGGGATTTAGATGGGCAGAAAAATATCACTTTCTTGTACGGTTATTTCTCTACCAGTACAGCTCCTACAACTGGGGGCAGAGAATTAGTGAGAAGCAGATTCAGCCAAAGACAATCAGCAGGAGCAGGCAGCCGCTGACGCGTGATCACCTCCTCCTGCAGAAACCAGTTCTGTATTGGCTTACAAGCACTGCAGCTCTGCGCCCTAATATGAGATAAATATATCTTCTTTTATTACCTTTCAGGTAATTCCTCCAAGATCAGAGAGACTATGTAAAATGTGCAAACATTTCTTTGCATGCATCTGAGCATTTTTTAAAGCTCTTCACAAAAACAAAGGTTTGGTTGAAACAAGAAGTAACAGATCACCAACAAGGAGAGAAACAGAAATGACTTTCAGCTTAGAATTTCAGTCTAAATTACATATAATATTTATGCAGACTTCAGCCTTTCTGTCATCCTGGGAATAATCAGGAAGATGTACCATATAAAATACTATAGTGATCCAGTCTTTCAAACTATGCACATAAGCAGTCTTTACTAATGTATACCATATCCACATGAGTACATGAAAGACTATAATGGAACTACTGATTTTTTTAATAGCCATCTGCAAGGGAGAATAAACAATATTTCAACAGATTATCAGCCTGCTTCATCCTTTCTCCCAGGTAATTAGTCATTGTTGTATACCACCAAGATAGTTAGTTGGGAGGTACGGGATAACAATACCAGAAAAATAAATAAAATTAATTATTATAATGCACTATTTACCGGAATAGACTGTATATTACTGTTCTACTTTCAAATGATCAAGAAAAAAAAGTGGGTTTTCTTGTTCACATAGTCTATTTCCTTTCTTTATTCTGATTGACATGGAAAACAAATGTAGGTTATATTTCCGCTACACTTCAGCAATTTCAACATGTCACATCACTCTCAGTGTGTCACTGTAGATAGGAAGGATTACAAATAAACTTGCAAAATCTCTCTCACACACAAGCACACACACACAGTATGGTTGCATCTTTTTGGTAGTGTAAGAAATGTTAGTAGCTGCCACATCTAAGCAATCAAAATCTTGTGCAGCCACAGTAAAGCCAAGAACTCCAACTAAGCTTTCTTTCTTAAAAGTCTGATAAAGATATATGAAAAGAAATACAATGTCCAGTTCCTCCATTTGATTAATTTCAGTAGCTTTCTGTTATACTCACCTAACAGTAGGGAAGGAAAAAACTGAATTTGGTTTAACCATACTTTTATTAGCACTGGAGGGATATTGCTCTAGTTAGGGTGATCTAAGGACATAAGCAACACAGAGCTTTTTGTTACTGGTACGATCTCTTCTTTGATCAGACACTAATGTAACCGGGGGAAAAAAAAAAAAAAAAAGACAAGCTTTCAGATTCACAAGCTTCAGTTTGCTTATGTGAACACAGAACATCAGCTCCATTGGCTAGGTGAGGAACTGGGAGCACAGAAAGGAAAAAGCAAGAGATGTCTCCCATACCTGTTTCCTCTCATTATCTCTGGCAGCAAAGAAGAACTGGTAGATACCTACCAACAGGAACTTTACTGAAGATGACCTTTAAAGATCAGATTCAAAGCCCTTTGAACTCAATGATTTGGGCTTGATGAGTGGTTTTGAGTCAGAATTTCAATGATAGAGTTAAAATTTCGTATTGTCAGTGAAGATGATGTCTGGATTTGCAACTTAGATATTTATTCAGATTTTTCCATCTTTAGCATCTGTTACAGTGATTGATCAAATGATGACATATATTCTAGATATGATTGAAAAATATGGCGAATTAGGTTTATTAAATCATGTTAACCCATCATTAAATTTGTCGTGTTTTTCACTGAGTAGTTCATTTACTAAAAGTATAGCATCCAGAAGTATAGTAACCAAGCAACATAAGTATTTCTGAAGTCTAGTCAAATGGTCACACATGGAACATAAAAGTAAACATCCTCGGGGGGGGGGCAAAAAAATTCCACATTCCTTTTTATAATTTTTAACAATATTTTTAAAAAATGCTGAGGCAAACTTAAGGGATTTTACAATTTTAACATTTTTCAAAACAGAGCAAAATAATTTTATTGGAAAAAATATAAATTTTTCTTTTTTAAAAAAATGTTTTGACCAGTGAACTGAAAAATCAATTACAGACACAGCAGTAATTCCTGTGTCCTCGGTAGTGACAATGAGGCATGCTACAATTGTACAGCATGTCAGGAAAGGCACTCACGCTGCTTTATTTTTCAGATGACACATAGGGTAGCTCTAAAGAATCAGCAGGAAAAAGATGATAATTTTGTGCTTTCCTATTCCACGTTATCATTACATTTCACATGGCTACTTAAAAAGTTACTTAGTTATCTATGTATTCATCTACTTCTTTCTAAGGAGCATGCATGTTCAGCCTCAGCACTGGCAAAACCTAGGAGTAAGGAGTTGCAGCAGTCCCACATCTCCCCAGCCATGGGATTCTGCAACCTCTAAAAGATATGAGCAGTAGAAATGATTTGGAAAGAAAAAAAAAAAAAAGACAAAAAGACAAGACAGAGACGGCATTTGGCAACAAAAACATTTAACCTTCAACCTTTGCTTCTAAGAAACGTACACAGACTGTCAAGATAATCCTCTCATATTAGACAGGTTACCTGCTAGATCAGCAGATCAATATCTGTAGAGAGGCACATGCCAGCACACTGCAGTGCATCCAGCCAAAGAGTCACATTGTTCGATCAGAGCAGTCCATCCCATGCCAGAGGCCACACAGACCTCTTTTTTTGCTTGATTTGAGTAATACTACAATATGGACAACTCCTTCCTGTGCAAATATATCCTAAGCCCCTACAAACACACCTTATTGACAAGGCTTTGAGGTCTTATTTTACTGCTTTCACCTTTCCATGCCTTGAACTGCAGCTATAGCTATTAAAAGTCACTTGTTCACCTTGAGCACTTAAAAAGTCCAGAAAGAACACACACTATGCTCTACTTTCATCAGTAAAGAATATGCTTAGCTTAAAAGTACAGCATTACTTTCCATTTCTTTAGTTCTGATGTCTCTTATATCCTGGGACAGATTCTCAGGTGAATTGTAAAAAATCATAGTTGCTATCACTTATTGTCAGCACATACACAAAAGACACTGCTAACTGCTGGTCCTCCCAGGCTCGTTGGATTCAATGTGATGTTTTCTATCCTGAGAGAACCACTTTAGAATTACAAGAGCAACTTGTGACAAGTGTTTATCCTTCAGACCTTAGTCTGGCTCCTCTTGTAGGTCTGCCTCTGCCATGCAACTTATCCACTTAGGCCATTTGGGTGAATAATGGTAAGTGGAGTTCATAGGACAACACCGTACTGACAGCATCTCTGGTAGTCCTTAAAAACCAAGCTAATGAATGGTTCGCTACAGTCCCATTGCCAAGCATACTTTGCTGCACAGTGCCAAAGAAAAATCTCATCCATCAGCTTGTGTGCCAGCCACTAGTTATAGCCATCTGTGTGGGAAGACTTTTTTCCTTTTGGAAAACAAAAAGAAAAACAAGGAAAGCTGTAATGCAAGTATTACTCCCATGGGCTCACTAATGACTCAGTGAGATCAAGCCTCAGATATTCCCATGGCACTACCTATGCACTGAAATGGACCAAACGATTAAGTTATCTATATTGAAAGAAAAAAAACTTATTGGAATAACGCAACAAGCTGGTGTGATCCCAACTGGGCACACAGTTTTAACAAACATAAAACCACAGATGGAGAACTTCATGTAGGATCTCTCGGGCCTGGAGAACTCACAGTCATGTGACTTTACCTTCCTAGTCTTACTCAGGCTAATTTTATTCAATCAGTCCTTTGGCAGAAGTGAGTCAGTGTTACTCAGATAAGCTTATCTCCTCTCTCACAAAAGTCATGGCCTACTTACAGCAGTGGCTACAAATGACAGCTTCAGGGCAAACTTTTCTGCAAAGATACAAGAACTCATAACCAATCTTCAGGTAGCCTAAAAGATAATCTCTTCTTCTAATGACTCCCTCTCAGCCTACAGTGTTGCCCTCCCTAGGTCTCACTTTCAACTTCAAAATCAGATTGCCAGGTTTCTGAAGCCACAGAGAGTTTGGAGACAACATTGCATGTAGTGATCACATGGGATCTTGCAGACCTTTGTGTTTTCACCCACTGTCTGGGCCATTGTACAAGGTACTGCAAGGAGTCAGATGATTGGCAAAGGACTGTTTTTGCTTATTGCTCTCTCTTGCATATTTCAAGTAGCCAAATATACCTTGCTTGGCCAACGGTCAAGCCCACACAGTGTTCTTGATTCTCTGTTCTTAACATGAGCTTACTCCTGTGTTCCTGTGCCTAACTTTCCGAGATGTGGAACACAGTGCAGCTGTTGTCAAAGTGACCCCATCAGGCTACCTGCAGTGGCCACAAGCCCAAGACATGAGTATGCACGAACCATTATTAGAAAAGCGCTGTCCCTTTCAGTAGGAGCAAGTATCAACCATGGGCCAATTCTCCATGATGCTTGGCAGTTCCCCTTGTCCTGGCAAGGCTGCCAGGGCTACAGCAGCTGTTTCGGGGATAACTGCATCTGTAGTGGTAATAAACTGCATTGTATCTGTTGGCTACTATGTGGATTCTTGACAACTGCCAAACCCAGACCTTTGGTCTTGTGCAACCCACTGGAAGAGGAAGAGAGGAAAAGGCTTCTACATGTTTGCCCAGTCCTCAAGATAAGCTCAGCTCCCTGCCACAGCCAGGCTATGGGGTCACTTACCACTTCCCACCTCAAGTACCAAGGTGGAATGGCTGCACCATCACCGTCCTGTTTGTTGGAAGACGCTGATGACAGCAAAGGCTGTGTGTTTCCTTATGGGTCAGAAACGGCTTTTTGCAGGCAAACCATTTCCTGCATTTCTTTCTAGCTGCTGCAGGCTGACACCATCCACAAGAGAAGCCTGTGTAGAACTGGCAGAGAAACACTCAGGGCAAAGCACAGTTTATAAATACTACAAGAAGTCAAAAGCCCCAGTATCTCTGAGGTTGTTATCAAACATGTTAAGCAAACGATATATTAAAGTGTGCAGACGTTTTGTAAATTAACAGGCTGAGGTTTGAGATTACTAATTATATGATTTTGCAGAGAAAAAAGACCAATCCAGCCCTCAGACACTCAAAAGAACATTTGGCACAAAGACTTTTTATTCTCTCTCTCTCTCTGTGGGCCTTCTGCCAAATATCTCGACTCAGCAAGAAGCAGCAGCACATGTCTCAGAGCACTCTTCAGCATCTGACAGAGTACAAAAAAAACCCCACTTTTTTTCCTCCATCTCAGGGCTTCAGAAGCCTGTAGTTTACACAGTTTATGGGAAATATGTTTCCCCTGCTTCCTTAGATGACTCTCATTATTAATTTTCTTTTCTTTCCAGCTGACCCAAATGTTCTCAGGGCACATTGTACTAGATGACAAATTAACATGATCTCAGGCATGCATCTGAGGTAAAAATAAAGGTTTTCTCTATCCCATGTATTTGAATGACCCCCTGGCACATAGCCCTTGCCTGAAGTAACATCTTGAGAAAAGTGCTGTGAATGGGAGTCTTTATAAAATAGGATTAGTGTAACAAGGTGGAGAGGTAAATTCAATAGTCCCTTTGAACAGCCTGCTTCCAGGCTTCTCACACTTATTAGAAAATAGCTCAAGCACCTCAGTAGGTTTTAGGTGCCTCTGTGGAAAGAGCAGCTGAAGCCTAGAGTAGCAAAACTGTGATTTCCCCAGAGAAAAATACATCTGAGTCCCTGTGCTCTATTTCCATCCCGACACACACCTAGTCAATTGCAAGCAATCTTGTTTCCACGGTTAAGATATTTATTTATTTAGTAAGGTGCAGAAACATATTTAGGTAACAGATCTCTGATAAGAATCTTGACTCATATTTAAGCACCTGAATGTTACCATGAGTTCTTTAATCAAAGACTTTATGTTTTATTCCACTTCTCTTCAAAAAAATTGTAGCCCTTATTCATCTCATACAAAAATTCTTCAAAGTTAGAAAAGCAACAGCCTTTCTTCCCCCACCCCTCCTCCCCAGTTTATTTGGAAACGATTTAATAAATTCTATTAAAAGAAAAGAGAAAGTAATGACTTTCAAAGTAATGAACACAAAGATTTTTTATAAGGATACATCTGAATATCCATTGTGGTTTAATCTGATGGGCAGCTCAGCAGCACACAGCCATTCATTCACTCACTCCCTCCACCAGAGGGATGGGGGAGAGAATCAAGACATTAAAATAAAACTCGTGGGTTGAGAAAAAAACATTTTAATAGGAAATGGGAAGGAAAAAAATAAAAGAATACACAAAAAAAGTGATGCACAACACAATTGCTCACCACCCACTGACCACTGTCCAGCCAGTGCCCGAGCAGCAGCTGCACTTCCCCAGCCAACTTCCCCCAGTTTTATCATTCTACATGATGCCATATGGTATGGGATATCCCTTTGGATGATTTGGGTCTGCAATCCTGATTCTGTCCCCTCCTAGCTCCTTGTGTACCCTCAGCTCCTCACTGACAGGGCAGTATGAGCAGATGAAATATCCTTGGCTCTGCGCAGTACCGCTCAGCAACAATTAAAACATTGATGTGTTATCAACACTTTTCATTCCCAATCCAAAACATGGCACCATACCAGCCACTAAGAAAATTAACTATATCCCAGATGAAATCAGGACAACATCACTAGTTTAAAAGGTAATATTTGTACTGACAAATCATTAAGCTGATCAAGCCTAAAATATACACTATATCAAAAGTACTCTAGCAATGACCTGATACAACTCACTCATTGAGGTCAAGGTGGACTTTTAAAAATTCTGCCAACTTCAAGATATCCATTGTGCAGAATATTTTTTACATTAAGAAGTGTGTATACACTGGACACATATATGTGATGAAATTTAACAAAACATATCTATAAAAAGCATTTGATTTTTTAAATTCCACATCTCCATGTTTTAAAAATTCTCCAAGATTTTGGTTGGTTGGCTGTTTTTTCTGGAGTTTCAGTTGGTGTGCCAATCTTTTGGGGTTTGTTTTGGCTTTGCTTTGCTTTATCTATTTTTACGTCTGGATAGAGTGGGATATCTGTACTAATTTAAAGATTCTTTAGTTCTCTAATGTACTTTTATACTACATCACTTTCCATTTTGCAGCTCTATAAAGCATTTTCACTTTGTCAATTAAACCAAAATATCAGATACCTACCTTGAAATACTCCTCCCACAAACTGAAAGCACATATATGCATACTTGCATTTCTGAAAGCTACATAGATGATTTTTTTCTTATCCTTTTCCCTGCCTTCTAGGACTTCCCCACAGTACTTCAGACTTCTCCACATGTGCTAAGAGAAACTCTGTAGGATATCCCAACATGCAGTTCACTGTCTGAAAGAAAGATCTTAATTTTAAGTTTCAGCTTGCTTCTGTAGAGCTGCAGGCAAGCTCTTTGAAGTGCAGAGTCAGGGGAGAAACTTAACTCAGGCCTTTAGAAAAAAAACTGCCAACAAGGCACATGTCTAGTCCTGTGAAATCCCCTCTTTTAGAGTGATCCCCCCTGCTACAACCTTCCCTCTACGTTATTGATTCTATATAAATAGCAAGTCTCTAAGCCATGGATATGATGAATCAATAAGTACCTAGACAAAGGCTATGAATTGAAACTGGATGGCCTGGGAAGAAGCTGGCTATTCTTCAAGATGGAGAAAAAGTAACCACGTTTCAACAAGCTAAATAAAAAGAGGAGAAAGTGCCAGGAGAACTGTTCAGAGCTGTGCAATCAAGAATATTTTTTGCTCAAGGATTCCCAGTGGATAGTATTTTCAGATATCTCCTCCTGCTGAACAGGTATCTTTTAAGATGCTCTGAGCAGACTCCCTTGCACTTGCATCTGAAGAAACCCCGGGTGATAGAAGTTGTTGATAGGAAACATAAATACCACTCTCATTGCTATACAAAGTCAGAAGCTGCAAAAATATCATAGTTCCCAGAACACCATAGGCGTGCTTTGCAACAACTGTCAGGTAATGAAGTATCTGAAGTTATTCACACCTTCAAGAGAAACCTCTGACAAAACAAGATATAAGGTAAAAAATAGTATTGAGGGACTTTTTCAGAGAATGAGAACACAGCTTTGTGCTTAGCATTTTACCCCGTATCTCTACAGCAGCTCATTTGTTGCATACCAGGATGTGAGAGGCCAGACCAGGCCATCTTGTGATCCCTTTTGGTAACTGTCCACTCTTGCAATAAGCCAGGTACTGTGTGGGGCACTGGTGCAGAACGCAGCAGAGCTCACGGTGTACCTCTTGGGCATCAACTTTCTGAGACCATAAAAAGCACTCCTGCAGCAGTATGTAAGTAAATTAGCAGAAATTAATTGCCTCTGTTCAAGGCAAGCTTCCCACCCCTCACCAGATCCAGCTCCCACAGCTCGTCCTCTCCATGTTAGACACCACCCAGACACATCCTGTTCCCAAAATGGCTGATGCAATACTCCTCAGATGCAGGGAATGAGGAACTCTCTGAGGTGTCTATGCCAAAAAGACTGTCCACGTTGAAGGGAGAGTCTGAAGAGTGTCCATAATTCTTACGTCTTTCTCAACACTGTGAGAGAGTGAGGGGGGAAACAGACAGATGGGCCCTCAGGGAGCAATGAAAATATGAAAAATACATTTATTGGTCAAATTTTAATTTAAATGTTGCTAATAAGATTTTGTAAGGAATCAATGTATAATCAAATTGCCATCTGCACAGAAAATAATAGGGTCCATGTAGTATCTGTACACATTTTTATGGCTGCATGTTCTTTGATCTCTCTGATAATTTAATGTAGGATTTTCTGCACAGAGGTCAATATTAGAACCTCAGGACATCACCCCTGAGATCACTTTGAACTGTCTGAAGTTTAGTTAAATAGTTGAAAGATGAGTAGATGGAGAGGGAGTTGTTATCTGTGGACTAGTTTATACGTACTTTTTCAAAGTCTCAAGGATGAAGCTGAATGCCATGTACAACATATTTCAATACAATGTATTTGTCTTCCAAAAAATGACAGCATATGAGTGGCCATCTATAAATATCTACATGGCTATGCCTATTTTCAAGGTTAGATGAAACTGTTACGGGGAAATAACCATTACCCATAGTTCCTCTGAAATACCTGCACTTACTCTTGGAAAATATTTACACTGCTTTAGTTCTAAAATCCACACCAGAAGAAATAGATGAGCATTAAATTACTGTCCAGGTCCATGGCACTGATATGTTGTGAAAGGAGCCAAGCGTAATCTTCTTTAATGTGTGGAAGACAGTCACAAAACAAGAATTGCCTTCCCCTTCAATTTGCCACCTTAAAAAGCTGAACAGAAAGAGATACACTGTAGGATTTGACAAAATGCCATTCATACCTTGTCTGATCACATACACAAATCTAGCACGAGTTTTATCTTCACAGTGCTTATGACTCAGGGAAGTCTTGAGAATAATTTCAACACACATCCTCCATGTGCAGCTGTAGTTAGAAGAGTATTGTAAGGCAAAATAAAAAGGCAGAGAAATCAGAAACTGAAGATGCAGCTGGAGTGAGCACGCCTTTCCTGACTTCAGTGGTACAGCCTTGCTTTAACAACTAATTATACACTGCATTGCCAGGGGTTGTATTAAGGCTGAGCCCCTATAATTTCTAAGTAAAAACCACAACAATCAAAATAAGCATGGATACTGTGAATAGTTTTTTATTTCACACACAGCTACTCTGGTATTTGTGTACAGTGACCGCTCTTCATTTGGATTTTTACTGTAGCAAATATGCTGCATAAAATGGATGCTAGCTAATTATTTCTGATACTGTCTCTACTCTCCATGGGAGCCACATGATCATTCACATTTCCTTTCCTGCACAGTCATTTGTGGAGTCTAGCAACACACATACTGCATAAAGGTGTTGTCAGCTGAATGAACAGAAACCAAATTTCAGTAGTGCATGCAAGGTTCAGAGCCCTGAAACCAATGCACAGCAGCAGACAAAACCTGCAAAATGAAGAGGCTGCTAGAGTTTTGTCTCTGCCTATTTTTATCAAGTACTATATACTTGATACAAGTCTGTATTATGCATGTAAGTACACATACATTTACAGGCATATGAGTTGCTAATTAGAAGGATCCAAAACTTTAACACAGCAATACACTGCAGCATTTTTATTCATTTTCTGAATCTTTATACCATCATTTACTATATTATTACAACAGCAGAGAAAGCGAAGATTCCATGGTTCTCTACAAAAGCAAAGACACATCACCATACCTTGGGTATGCACAGCTTCGATATCTAATCTGAGCTGGACATCACTCTATAATCAATACAGAGTTATACACAGAAGCACCCCCAGGAGGTAATACACAATCTTCAAGTGAGCAAGATCAGATCCCTCCTTGTAGGACCTGGCTTTGATCTGTTGTGAGGCAAACCCCTAAGGGAAAGAGATACATCAGCAGAGATACTAATTTGCTCTTGGGTAGGTCTCTGGTTAGTAATGTCTTTCAGCAGGTTGCCCCATGAGAATGTGGTATTATGAGTGAAGCAGACCTAACAGAAGGTCACTGCTCTACGACCGCATCTGCTCTATCACTGATAATATAGGTGTATAACTAAAACTAGCTAAAATATATCCACTGATTCATCCTCCACTGCAAAGCTGACCTCTAAGATCTCAGATATTTGCCAGGACTCAGCAGAGAGGTGACTTTCAGTTCCAAATATAACCCTAAAGTCAGAGGAAGAAGCAACAGGACATTTGAGGAATATACTGCCCTTGCTCTTATTTCAGGAGCTCTTAAAATGTTACCAGTTATGGGAGCAGGATAGCTAGACTGATTTTCAAAGCTCTCTTTATACTATGAACTTTCTCCTTCAAAAAATTCTCAGATTTTCTTGATTTAAAATACATCACTGATTTCTTTCCTCACTGTAGACAACTGACTTTAATAAGTGAAACAGAGATAGTTTGAAGCTTATAAATACCACTCTACAGCTGTAAAACAACATTTCCACATTTTTCTGCAGGTCCTCTGTAAGAAAGAAATCTCATGTGCCTCATCTATCTGCTCTTTAATTATTCATTTTTGCTATGCATGAACCTAGGAGAATTCTCCATAAAATAAAGTACGAAATACATGCAAAACATAAAAACTTCATTAAAAGCTGTTGAAACTGTTACCTCCCAGTGATCATTGTTACAAAAAATTGAGTGATATTTTATAGCTTAGCAGTCCTCTCCTACAATGACTCTATTAGGATAAGTCCTAATCTGGTATTTTTTCACATTTGTAGTGTGGGTCATAGTGCTGTTGTATTCCTAGCACCAAGCAGAATAGCAAATTCATTTATAATCACTCCTACAGATCTGTTCAGACAATAGAACAGATTTTGGGGAGAGTTTTTCTGGCATCCACAGTCTTGTCTTACATTGCAGTTTAGCTCAGGAGTGAGTTCTTGTGATAGTTTTAGTTCTTCACAATAATGATTGTATATATAGGTTAAAAAGTCCTCAGCAGACTAAGATTTGTTTGCAAATAGAAGCATGAACTAGAAAGGTATTTACCTCAGCAAATTCATTATTTTCAGGACTATTTTTAGTATTTACTGTCACTAATACCCAACACACTCGTATTGTTTATTTCAAAAAAGAAGAAAAAATAATGATGAGGAGAAAATGTCATCCGTGATGAAATAAACCATGAGAGCTGGAAAAAATATGACTTCCATGTGCTATTCAGACTACTCTGATTTAGTTTTTCTCTGGCTTTTGGCTAAAATCTTGAGTTATAATGCTTATAACAGGAACATAAAATGTTGATTGTCTACTAATGGAGGATGTGAGTCCAAAATAATTAAAGACTTCTGTATTATGCAATTTCCAAAAATATCCGACTGATTGTGAACATTTTTTGTGTAACTAAAGAACAGCTGTTCTAGAATATGGCATTGTTAAAGGCAATAATATGCAGTGGTCCTTCTGGTAGTTCTTTTTCTAAGAAAATTTAAAATGGCATCATTTTAAAAATCCTTTCTTTTTCTCTGAGGTTTAGGTTTTATTTCAGATTTTGTAAAGTACGATATACCAAAGTCCTCTCAGGAAGCAAAGCTCTTTTCTTCAGTCTTTTTCATCTATACAAGCTGTTTTTCAGAGTAAATGCAGGAAAACGTAATGATGGTACTGTCGTGACAGGAGGAGGATGGGAAATATAGACTGTCCTTAAATTGCTTAGCAGAAAAGGATATCTAATGATGCAGAGCAAAAATGGAAAAGTCAAGTAAGGGATGAGATGAGACTGCTGAGCACTGTCCTTGCACTGGCATAATGGCCATCCTCCTAGTTCTCATGTTTTAACTGCTCACATCCAATCCCAATCTCTCTAATGTTAGGCAGAGGTTCTGACTGCCCTGCCTTCCTGCAGTCCCCAAGGTGCAATTCCAAGGGCTCGTGTGAGAGCAAAGGGTAAAGGAGCCTTTGTGCTACTGAAATGATACTGTGCACAGGAGTGGCATAAGTAGGATGAAATGTTAATTCTTTTCTCAGCTGCTTCCAGGGCATGCAGGATGCCTTTTGTCATCTGTAATCCAACATTTTAGTATATTATGTATTGTTATGGAAACAGATATAATACGCAAAAAAAAATGGATTATTTATTTATCATAGATGAACATTTCTGGATTTTCTAGTTTTCTGGAAAGGTAGACATAGGCATGGAAACTGTATTTTTATTTTTCTAAGGTGCATTTGAACCAAAAGGAGAAGAAAGGAGGAGATTTACACAGCCTTCATATGCACAGCATGCAGCAGTGTAACAAGATGGCACAATATTACTCTTCCTCCCTCCTTATTTAAACTTATATCTTCTCTCACATACAGTGATATTTGCTCTTAATATCTCTGGCAGATGTTCCGGGGTGAATGATGCAATTAAGAATCCAAAATTCCCATTTCTTCCAGATGCTTATTTTCTCAATATTCACTCACTGGAAATATATTTACTTTCCACTCTGTGGTGTCTAGGAGTTAGAACACCTTCTGGGTTCCATTTCACAAAATTTCTACAGTTAATCTGACACATGCCAATGCATCTTAGATGAACGTTTAGCATCAGTAATCTTTTTTTCTACTGGTAGTAAACTTACATATCATACCAAAATAGAACAAAGTTTTGAATAAGGATTTCACTTTAAAAAGTGTTCTATGTTGTCATTTTTAAAAAACTTAACTTTGGCTTTGCTTAACCTTCCAGATAACTGAAGGAATTTAATGTCGATTTCAGACTTTTCTAAGATTCATTCTTTTCACTGAGATTGAATTACAGTTTTACCTGCTTTATTCCCATTCCCCTCTCACTGGACACATATGTAGACCTGGGTTCAAATTATGAATTCAGAACAATTCTGGCACTCCCAACTCAGCCAGCCTTCTACGAGCCCTACCTCTCCCCTCTCCCACAGACTCAGATGAAGCAATTCTAATATCTCTCATCTGAAAACCTAATGGCATGATGCACTCAAGATTTGTGTTGGTCTTAACAGAACACTTTTCTCAGGCATACCCTTTCTGCAGCTCTGTATTCACCCAGAATAACCCACACATTCAGTTTTATACTTCAGTCGTTCAAGGACACTTGAAAGCAAAGCCATAAGTATTTTGCAAAAAGAATTCTAAGTCTATTGCATTTACTTGAGAACAATTTCAGTACAAGAGTTATACAAATCTATGGGGAAAAAAAGAACACGACAGACTTGGCAGCTCCTGCTTCAGCCTCCTCATCACTACAGACAGAATTCTTGCTCAGCCTGGTAAAAGAAAGCTGCACAAAGCAGACTGCTCTTTTATGATTTCCCTGCTTTGTGTCATCCAAACCCACAGGCCAGCCTCCATTCTCCAGTCAGTATGCTGCAGCTTTGTTCCCACCTATGTGGAGAAGCGAGCTTTTCTCGGTTGCAGTCACCTCTCTGTCAAAAGGTACTTTCACACCTTAATTGGAAGGTCACCAGTTCAGTATTATCTCTCTGAACATTTTAAGATTTTTTTTCTGTTTCTGTATATTTCAGCTCAACAAGGAGAGACACGGAGCAAATGCCAAATCCAGGTTTTAGAATCAACATTTTCTTAACCGAACAAAATGACATTTGCAGAATGATATGCAGATGGATATAAAATGAACCTGTCACTGGCAAAATTTCATCAGATTCTGACCTGTAACACGAGACTCTATTTCAACACTAGAAATAAAATAAGACCTTAACAATTGTATTTGGACATTATGATTCTGGAATGGAAAAAGGATTTTTAGGCAGATAAAGTAACATCCAAACTGAGCACTCCTGCTAAGAGACTTTCCAAAAGTTCCAGGCTTGCACTAGTCTGCAGATTCTTTGCTATATGGATTCAGGGAAGTATTCACAACTAGACTGAAGGTTTGAATTCCTACTTTGTAAAAAAAATGAGCTCTGAAAGGTGTTTCAGAGAACCTAAGAGAGATGCCTCTCTTAGGAATGATATGAATAATTCTCTGAGACTTTGGTTACGTTTGAAAAGCACTAAGTGTTCTGCAGAGCTACTGTAAATAAATGATAAGCATTTTAAAAACACTGAAATGGGCCACATAAGATACTTCATCAGTAATGACCTTGCGTTTTTCACCCGTGTCTCCCATCTCTGCATGCATAGACACAGGCAGACACACGCTTTGCTGCTTTGGAGCTTTTGGTTTGTGCAGCTCGGGCTCAGATCAACTCCCTGATCTTCAGAAGAGATTAGACCCTTTTACAAATCTTACAGTGAAGACTGCCATAGTGAGCATTAAAATGGTAAATCTTTCCAACTCCCCAAAGAATAAAACTTAAAAAAAAAATGTTGCAGGAGGAAACTTTATAAATTGCAATCCAAAAACACACAAAGGATCTTTCTCCCACAATTCTGCAGAATAGCTGACTGATTCTGAACATTTCCTTGGCACTTGCATGACTAAAGAACAGCTGTTCTAAAATATGACATTGTACAAGCAATCACTTAACACTGCTATAGACTAAATTCAGTGAAGAGTGTCAAGAGAGAAGGGCACAGTCTTTAGACATCATCAGCAGAAAATTAATGCAGATGAAAGTTAGATTAACATATCCCCTGGATGCTATAGAAATAATCTCCACATGGGATTAAACTTTCCAAGCACAAACCTAACCTGAATATGTGAAATCCCCTGAATAGAATAACAGGAGTGTGCAATAGATATGCATGGGGTAGTCATCACTGTGTGTATGGAATGCAAGTCAAAAAACTGAGAAGTAGTACAAAAGACCTTAAGGCTAGACTAGAATTCAAAGGTAGAATTTGACCTATTCCTGCCATAACAGAAGTTTAACATATCTAGTTACTGTTAAGGATCAGACTTTGAATTATTTTTATAGGTCCAACATAACGGGACAATATCAGATTATAGTTAATACACTGAATTTGGAGAAAACATAAGGGAAACTATAAACTACTCAGATTTTCTGTTCAATTATATTCTTGTTTGATTGTCTCAAACATTTATAACATTTTATGAGAGTTTCCCTGAGGAAAAATGGAAAAACAAAGTTATCATACCAGTGGAGAAATAATTGGTTTCTCCACCAAAGAAAAATGGTTTCAGGGTCTTAGACACAGATGTTAATCTTTTTCCTATTTACAGCTCCTATGCTATCAGTCTGCACTGTAAGGTTCCTCTTTAAAGACAGCATAACCAATATAACCAATGAATAAAAATGTTTTCAGAAAGGGAGACAGCACTGGGGAGTGAGCACAGGAGCAGCAGCATACCCGTTAGCTCTCTGCAGTGTACCACACTGCTTCATGGTGTATGATAGGAGTTTCTGAGTCACTGAACAGTTCTGTAAGCCCAGAATATTGTATTTTAAACTCAGAAATGCTAGCAAAAACATGAATTCCAATAGCATACTGCTATATACTATATTAATTGAGCACTTAACAAGTTAATGAAATAATAAGGAAAATTCTGAACAACAAACCCAAGAGATTGGTGCTATTAAAATAAGACTAATTGAATAAAGACAACTATCTAGGAGGCTAAAAATTTCTTTCATACAATGTCTAGTCAAAACAGTGGCATGCAAATGTAAGCCCTATGTTTTCCTACATAAGAGAGAAAGAAATCTAGCAGAGTACCTTACTTAGCATACATAACAAATCAGCAGGATTAATTTGAAACCAAGAACATGAAGCTAGAAAAGTAGATAGTATTCCAGTATTTGGGAAATGTCGATGTTTACTCAAGATAGGACAAGTAACAGCACAGTAAGCATACTATCAGAGTTTTTTCATTCCTATCATCACACAGAATTTTCCTGACAAAAAGGTAAGGGAAAGCTTAGTCTTCAAAAATGGAAAGCAGCTAAAAAATCAGCTGATTGATGGGAAGTTATTTGAGGGAAGATAACATTACTAATAAATGAAAGGGCTGAAAAATGTTTAAACGTCTGGCATTTCTGACTGCAAAATCAACCAAGTATGTAACTTTTACAAGATTATAATTTTTTGTGCAATCATCTCCTTTCCACTGCAACACAAAATCTGAATGTATTTAAGGAAAAATACTCACTCATGGAAAGGTAATAATAATTTGACATTCAGATTACAGAATCAGGCCCAAAATAAATAACCACTATGCACTTCCATTTTACCTGACTTAGAAAAACATCAAGAAACCATAACACTAACCAAACATAAAAGAAAAAAATGTAAGTAATCAGTATAAAGGAAGATGTATGATATCTCATTGCAACTAACTTCTCTCTCCATAGCTGCCTCAAGGACAGCCTAAGTTTAGTCCTCAAGGTGGTGATGGAAAGGAGGGCAAAAATGAAGGCAGCCATTTACTGTGATGGAATTGGTAGCACGGAGAATAAGTAGGCATAATTCTGCTATTGCCTTGACTTCTGTACTTATGTCCCAGTGAACCACCAGCACTATTGTCATCTTGGTGATCAGAGAAAATAATTTTCTTTTCTACCCTGGCAGAATGCCAAGGAGTGCTATCTACTGAATTCTAACAGATATTCTATTAACATTTTAGATTGCATTGGCAGATACTGCTGTGAAAGTGTTTGACTGACTATGTTCTATTTTATCTTCAAGCAAATGGCAATTTTGGGATCAGGTTCTGATCCTGATATAACTGAAACTTTCAATTAATGCTGAAGCCAGATAAGAGAATCTAATAGCTTTCTTCCCCATGTCTGCTAAAATGACTATGGTATTCCTTTGTTTCTATATTTAAACATTAATTACACTCAGAATTAAGTTAGTGAAAGCTGCAGACAAAGCATTCTCATTTAACAGAATCTATCTCTAGGACAAACTCTCACAAGAGATAAGATTATCCACGTTTGAGCACATTTGGCATATTTGACAAAAGATTTTGATGAAGCAGGACTGACAGATCAACAATATAGTAGCGGATGCCACCATCTAATATTTTGACAGACCCCACTGACATTTCCCAGCCTCACCTGATAGCTCCTAAAACATCCACACATATTTCTGTGTGCTTGCAAATTCCCACTTTTAAAAATTCAGTTTTCTCCAACCTAATTCCATTTAAGAACCTGGAAATATACAGAACAACTCTTATAACCTTTGATAGGCCCACACATCCAGAAGACACATGTAGGACATATACCGTGGGATCAGATCCCACAATAAACGTTATAGTTCAGGCACTTCAAAAAAGTGCAAACTGCAAGACATATGGCACTGCTGTTGCTGACCCTTCATAGTAGAGCCTGTATCATGGAACTGGTGAGATTTGCAATCAGTGCAACTCTTTAGCTCAAAGATGTTCAAACAACACTTCTTATGTGTCGTCTGCCACACTTTTATTCTCCTCAGAGAATGCCATTACCTTCAGTGGGACTCTTTCAGGAAGAAGCATGTAGCTATCTTGTACTTACTTAGCTGGATGGATGTCTTTGATCTGGTTTATGTCCTCTGCAGTAGTTACTGCTCTTAAAATTGAATGCAAACACTCTGCATTATGAATGCTGCCTTCTACACAGTGTAAAATTCTCAACATAAAGGGTACATTTATACTAAAACACTATAGCCTCATGTTTAAGACACTTCTACAAAAAGATAAGCGTTTGAATACTTCAGAGGTCTCCCATGTTTCAGTTAGGGCTATTCTTATCTGCATACACTGAGACTCTAAACACTAGGAATGTAGATGTCAACCACCAAAATGACAGGCAACCCCCTAATTTGCCAAAATAAAGCAAACTAAATAGCATTATTTAGCTGCAATCTGTTGTACATATTCACCCAAGCATCATTGTAAATAACCTGCACAGTCTTAATGCAAGAACAAACACAAGAGTAAAGGGCTGATACAGTCATTCACCTGCCTTTCTGAAAGACTGCAACCCCCACTGTGACTCCCAGCAGTAGAACCAGTAATATATATTCTGCAGTGTTCCAGTTTGTATAACATTGAAGACGTTTTGATATGATTTTGCATACAAAATGCAATGAGAGCAAAGTTGGTCAGAGTTCTGTGGTGGATATTTTTTAACAGAGTACTCTAAAATTTCAGCAGGACTTTGAATTCAAAGTCCTTATTAAAAAAACAGACAAAAATATATTTTAGTGCAGAGAAAACTCAGTGGTTCTGACCAAAGCCGAACAGAAATAAAAGAGCTTATAAATAAATCTGCCCTTAGTCATACAGATTTTTCTCTCCAGGTCTGCCCGAAGAGCAGAAACCTTCAACAATATATGGCTTCTTAAGTCCCTTTCTTTCTGCCACCTCAAAAGGCTACCTGTTTGCCTGCTCACTGATCTTCTCAGTCACCCCCCAGTCTTGCTCCTGCTGTAGGCATCCTATCTCTGTCCTTTTCTACCTGACCACCCACATCCTCTGGAGGCTTTCTCCCAGCCCACTCAAGGCAGTTTCATTTGGCGTGTAGCAAGCAGTCAGTACGAGGCAAACAGTGTCTTCTGCTCTGCTGCTTCATATTTAAACATACAGTAAACAGCAAATCAGGAAGACAAATAAGCAGAACTAACCATCAGTGCTCAGAAGCATCTCCACTTCGGCATTGCCTTTAGTAAACTTCGAAATACATGTACCCATGTCTATAACACACAATACTTCTGATGGCAAAGTTTTGTCCTGGGACTGCAGTGAGTACAAGCCAGTACCAGACTTTAAACACTGATGTCTGTGTTGAGCGTGAAATTGCATGTATAGTGCTAGATTTACACATAGGCGATGAGATGAATGTCAGCCAATGGATAACCATAAAGAGAAAGTTTGTCTAGAAGGAAATCTAAAGCAAGGATCAGCTGATCAATGCTATCTTTCAGGTGCAATTTACAACACTGAGTTTGCAAAGCATTGCACAAGATTCACCATCATACCTCAAATCCCTCACACTTCCCTTGCAATACAAAGGAACAATAAATATGACATAAATCACCCATTAAGCCACCTAAAAAGATGTCCTAACTCACTAGTGAATTTCACCGCTTGTGCATGGAACAAATACGAGGACACTGAGGCAATGCACACGGGCCATTAGCACACCTTTTAACAAAGTGCTATATTATCTCTCCTCAGAACAGATCAATTCCACAGTCCAGGGGTCAGGCAGAGTTAGGAGCATGTCACATGCCGATTCAGTGCAGTGTTAGCACTGTTTCTCTTGCTGAGAGACCTCCAATGACTGCTGGAAGCCAAAAGAATAAACCTTTATCATTCCATCTGTCTGCAAGGGCCATGAGTTGTTCCACTGGCTCTGTAGAATCAGGAGCAGTACTGCCCATATTGTCTTTAAGGTATCACATTTGATTAAGCTTCTTAATTACTATGACATTTAGTTCCCTAAAAGATATTTTCATTCTCAGTGATAGACAAGTGGCACTTCTGTTGGACTACATGGAGCCTTGTTTGGTGCTTGAAACATTTTGATTCATTTTCCTAACAGAAAATATAACAAATCTAGACACAAGATTGAAAAGCTTTTCCAGAGCAAACAAAAATGATGAGTTATCCAAATAACACAAAACACCTGGGACAATGATTGCAATTAAACTGCATTTCTATCTCAGTTCCATAAAGATTTAAAATTTTCAGTCAGTTCCTTGGGCTTTCCCAGACTCCTGAACATGTTATTTGTGCTCTTTCCACAAACTAAAGGAGATATGCAGTGTTCAGACAAGAGGATGACTGCTAATGAAAGTCCAGTCAATCAAAAAACATTTCCTGAAAACATACTACTGCTACCACCGGGCTTCTCACTTCACATAATCATACCTGTTCCTAAGCCCCAGGCTTGGCACACTCTATGTCCTACACCACAACATGTGCCTGGTCCTTCTACCCCAGCAAGGCAGCTGACAAAGGCAGGCTCCCTCAAATAGGGTAATCTAACTCAAAGAAAAAAATTCTGACACCGAACTATCTATTATTTCAATATGCATAGAGAGAATGCCAGATCTTGGCCTCAGAAAGTACAAACAAGCCTTATTCACTTCAATGGGGCAGTAACCCAAACGCTGTCTTTTAAACAGGAGCTTCTATCAATCAGCTCACTAATGCTGGGGGTGCGAATTTGAGTATAGTATCTTGTTCAGATCTTCTTCTTGCCATTGTTTTAGCAGTATCAGTGACTTACTTTCTCCTTTTTCCAGTGAAGAAGTTTTGGGCTTCAGCTACTCCTCTGCAAGGAGAAACCAAGAGCAAGGCATTCCCTCAGACTTCTACCTCATTTAGCACAAATTAGACAAGTAGGAGCAGCAATTCTGCATCACAAATGATAAAGATTTTAGTTTGTTTTAAATATATGACAAGCATCAGATGAATAATTTCAGATTTTGAGTGAAATATTCTAAATGAAAATAAATTATCATGCATTTTCATCTACTAAGCCCAAAAATATTAAATTGCTTTATCCACCTGGAGTGTCTTTTGGTTCCATAACAATTTTTTTTCTGGCAAGCAGGCATTCATTATTAGCCATATTTTTGACAACTATTAATTTTGTCCAGGGATGTAAAATTTAATATAAAGTTTATTGTTTGTCATTTGGACAAGTGTGCTCAGACTGAAACGCATCCTTAATTTATTTACATTATTTTATTCTGTTATCAATGTAAAAAAGAATTAGTAATTACAAAAAGCTCAAAGAAAGCCAAATTTCGAGAGAGTTTTTAGGTTAAAGGTAGAAACTGTCTCACTGTATCTTCTTGTCTATAAAGGAATGCTTGCAAGGGGCTATCAGTATATTTCTGTCTCAAAAGGACCAGTACTACTCTTGAAACCTTTAAAACAGGTTAAGATACAATGGTCACCAAATCAATTCATGTTCCCATGACAGAAAGAGCAAGCAGGCAGTGATGCTGAACTGATGTCTGCCTGCCACATCTGTCAGTGAAGACGATATGTTTGCACAGGTTTATTTGCTTTCCAAGGGCAAGCGATGAGTAGGAGGATCAAGATCAGTCTCATAATATAAAACTCTTATGGATTTCTTGAGGTAAAAATCTTTCAGCCACCCTTGAGGTATATCAGTTTTCAGACTTATAACCTTGACAACATCCTTTCTGTTACCAATATTCCACTCTTTACTTACCTTCTCATACACAGCTACTGCAGCACAAATGTACTGTAGGCTGATTCATAGACACATTTTCTAGGTAAGGCACACATCTTCATAGCATGAGTCCCCAGTGAAATGAAACGGAAAAAGCTGAGCTCCTGCTTGTTTTCAGAAGACAGCTTGAAGAAGTGAGTTTTGTGTTTTCTTTTCAACACCATGTGGGCTTATTTCTTTTAGCTCCTAGTCTTTCCATCCAGACTGACGAATCTTTAACAATCAGCCATGACAAAAACGGAATAGAAGTGTCTTCAAACCAGTCTTCTCAAGAGAAAAAGGGTGGACTTGTCACTCACCTGGCACCAAAAAGCTGTAATCTGGAATCTCAGGCAGCAACCTTGGTGGTTGCAGCCTCAGCTGGGCCTCACAGCCTGGTTCCCTGTCCCCTGCTTATGGCTGTTTTTCTTGCCACTGACCTGGAACTTCATATCTGTGCCATAACCATGAAATAAGCGCAACAAGTCTACAGATGGCCTGTCAGAGTGAACTGTTTGTATCACTGCTAAATTCTGTCTGAAGAGAAGAATGCTCATTAAACAATTTTTTACACATTGATGATTTTTCCTTCTTTTTCTTTCTCTTTCTTTCACAGCAGAGTTCAGAAAAAGAGATGAGTTTAAGAGTTGGTGCAACTGATGCATAAGTCAATAGAGGAATGTAAAGATTTTTTAAAATGTAGATTATTGATCTGTGAAACTGTAGGGGCTCCTTCAAAGTCATTAGGGTTTGTCACGTCAATATGTTAGTAAGGACTCCTATAAATGAAGATTAATTATGCTAGGGATAATTATCACTGAAGAAACTCACACATTTCTCAATATTTGGACTCTTTTGGTGAAGGTGAGCAGTGCCAAGTTCTCCCTGAGAGCACTTCAGCTCCTTTTCTGCTAATAGAGTAGGGGGAAGATTTTTTTTGGCACAATGGAAGCTAAACTCCCAGTTTATTTGGCAGTCAATGGTAGTTGAGTTGCCTGCCTTTGACTTGTGCCTTAAAAAACAAAAATCCTCCCTATATATGTTGAGTGCAGCCGCTTTGCGGACTTACTAAATCTGTGACCAAATTCTCCTGTATAATTTTTTCTTTCTAAAACAATCTGAACATGCATAATTGTTGTTTTTGTAAATTAAACACTCAAGTCACGTTTCTTCCTTTCATGGTTCCCTGCAAGACTTCTTCATATATTTTCCTAAAGGCCTGACTACTTACAAGTCAAAGAAGAACAATCAAAGCTTTTTGTGAACTTCCTGGAGTGTAAAGAATTCCCAAAAGCTGACTCCCAAGCTCATTTTACAGGGAGGGCTCATGTTCATATTTTTTTATCTAAAAACATCAAATAAAATATTTTTGAAGTTATTTCTACTCTAAGGCTAGGGCTTAAAACACCAAGTACTGTCCAGACAATAAATGGAATAGCCCTTTTATGGTTTCCTTTGTATGAATATATCTGAAAAGATAAAACTGGTCGAGGATCATTTGATTCTCAATTATGAAGCACTATTTCCCAAATAGTCCTTAGGATTATCAATTTTTTTCCATGAAGTACCTGGTGACAGGTCTCATTCATCAGTTTTTCAAAAAGAGTGGCAAACATACTTTGGCAAAGTTTCAATTGGACTGAGGCAAACACAGCTTGATCAGCCTTTTGTGGACAGAATCAAAATGATCTGGATATGGGCTTTTGGATTACTAAAGAAAGATAATCAAAGACAAAAGAATTTTAAATCCATGCTAGGATATCTTGGCTCTTTCCCAATAGACAACCAAACTGGCAAGGCTGAGCACAAATCCACATTTTAGTTCAGAGAGAGAAAAAAGACTGAGCAAAGGATGTCAGCATGGTTCCTGTCTGGTATGATGTCCATCTTTAGTGACCTACAGGACCACATCAGAAATATGTTTTGACTGCAGCCAAATTGCAACTCACAAAAGATTTTGCTGAAAGTTCCTCTGCATCCTGAAGTCTTTAATCAGTGAAGTATTTTGAAGAAAGATATCTTCACACAGCAGAAAAATGTCTAGCAGTTAGTTATATAAAAAAAATACAAAATTCGATCATCAGAGGGAATATTATAAAATTAAATCAGATGAAACAATTTGTTTTATTAGAAACATTCCCTAATATTTAACTCCTTATTTCTTAGAAATTTATACCCCATTCTTCCTTTACTCAAGTTATTAGAGTTTATTCTGATCTTGAATAAGAGGATGAGAAGCCAAAAGACACCATATGAACATGAGAAGTGGACTTCAAAATTATGTTATACAACAGATCACATTTCAAGCTACATTGGCCTAGAAGAAGACATTAGCTACTAAATCCAGAGTTTTTCCCTTGCCTTAAGAACAAGGGGGAAAAAAAAAGCTTCAATAAATACATGCCTTGTTTTTCCTGTGTGTATACATTTTAAGGACTGGAACAACCAGGACGAAACATAACTCACATTGTCAAAGTTTAGCTATAGCTTTTGGTCCAATGTTAGGAATGAAGCATGAGAGACGAGCAACACTGGGAAGCAATGGTGAAACACACACAGCACACATTATCCATGAAGTTAGCCTTGACAGATAACTGCACATAGTAGCCGCATGAGTATTTCTAAGGTTCATTCCAGGAATTCTTCAGAGGCACATATAGATACTACTCAATATAACTATTTTATAATATAAGGAATTTTTATTATTTATTTCTTGACTTGTCCATCTTCTTCTACCATCTTTTCAAGTATACCATCATTAGAAAATGACCAAGAAGTTGATAAAATCAGAGACTGCTGAAAATGGAACTGAAATACTTCAATTCCCCCAAAATTGATAAAAGTCCCTTGGATATTGATTGTGAACCAATACAGGACACAAAAATATGAATAAGAGAAAAACAAAGCAGCGGACACTATTAAGCGAACATTTCTGAATTTGTTGACAAAAGGCTGAGATATGACAATACAATAAAATAAAACGGAACGTCTTACCTTTATGATGATTTGCCCCAGAAGATAATTTCCCCCACAGCGTTACAACAAATATTATTATTAGCAGTTTTCCTTTTGTTGCTTTTTGTAAGTATCTCTTATTCATCCTGCAAACAGAAAAACACAAAAATAAGTATTTCTCTTAAGATTTCTTTAAAAAACACTTTTTGTCTTAAAAAGTGGAATTAAAGAATATTTTAAGTGTCTGGTTAACATCCCTTAAGTCCTAAATTCTGCTTAGCTCTGAAGGATTTATGTCATATACAGCATCAGTATAACCTCTCCCTGTTCTGCCATCATAACCTCTCTCCCTGTTCTGCCATCATTCCTCCTGGTCGATACCAGGAGAATTCAACAACTCCATCAGGTTAATTCACAGCAACAGTGGATAAAGGGAGAGCAACTGACGTCATCTACCTGGACTTGTGCAAGGCGTTTGACACTGTCCCGCACGACATCCTGGTTGATAAACTGGATAAATATGGGTTTGATGGACGAACCACTCACTGGATAAGGAACTCGCTGGATGGCTGCACTCAGAGAGTGGGGGTCAATGGCTCAATGTCTGAATGGAGACCAGTGATGAGTGGTGTTCCTCAGGGATCGGTACTGGGACCAGTGCTGTTTAACATCTTTGTCAGCGACATGGACACTGGGATTCAGTGCACCCTCAGCAAGTTTGCAGATGATGCCAAACTGTGTGGTGCAGTCGACACGCCAGAGGGAAGGGATGCCATCCAGAGGGACCTGGACATGCTTGAGAGGTGGGCCCATGCCAACCTCATGAAGTTCAACAAAGCCAAGTGCAAGGTCCTGCACCTGGGTCGGAGCAATCCCAAGTACACATACAGGCTGGGCGGAGAATGGCTTGAGAGTAGCCCTGAGGAGAGGGACTTGGGGGTGTGTGTTGACAAGAAACTCAACATGAGCCGGCAGTGTGCGCTTGCAGCCCAGAAGGCCAACCGCATCCTGGGCTGCATCAAGAGAAGTGTGGCCAGCAGGCCGCGGGAGGTGATTCTGCCCCTCTACTCTGCTCTCGTGAGACCTCACCTGGAGTATTGTGTCCAGTTCTGGGGCCCCCAACACAAGAAGGATGTGGAGCTGTTGGAGCGGGTCCAGAGGAGGGCCACGAGGATGATCAGAGGGCTGGAGCACCTCCCCTACGAGGACAGGCTGAGAGAGTTGGGACTCTTCAGCCTGGAGAAGAGAAGGCTGCGGGGGGACCTGATAGCAGCCTTCCAGTACCTGAAGGGGGCCTACAGGAAAGCGGGGGAGGGGCTTTTTACAAGGATAGATAATGACAGGAGAAGGGGTAATGGTTATAAAACTGGAAGAGGGTAGATTTAGACTAGATGGAAGGAAGAAATTCTTCCCTGTGAGGGTGGTGAGCCACTGGAACAGGTTGCCCAGAGAAGTCATTGATGCCCCCTCCCTGGAAGTATTCAAAGCCAGGCTGGATGGGGCTTTAAGCAACCTGGTCTAGTGGGAGGTGTCCTTGCCCATGGCAGGGGGGTTGGAACAAGATGATCTCTAAGGTCCCTTACAACCTGAACCATTCTATGATTCTATGATATGATTCTATGATTCTAAGGTCCAAGCAGTGGTAGTTCTGCAATAGGTTTTCCTAAAAAGAGCAGTTCCACTGGTGCCTTTGGGACAGTTATGGTCTATGTCATGCCCTCTGACCCTGTGCAGTGGAATTTTTAGCTTTTGGGATTGCAACTCTTTTTGGATTCTGCCCATGAGTTATAAGGAGATAACGGATTTGAATAGACTTCCAGCACATATACCGGCACATCCATAGGAGAAATCCTGTAAGGAAGGTACGAGTAGTTTGGAAACACGGCCTCAAACAGGGCCGATTCTCTAGTCTCTCTCCAGCCTGTCCATAAGATAATGAAAAAATATGATTTACTGCATGAAAGAAAATTGCACACAGCTACCCTCATCTTGCTCAGCGATGTTTTCACTGCAACAGAAAGCTACAGTGGTGGTTCAAGTACAAGGTAAAGCAGGTTATTTCTCAGCAACCTCCTTCAAAGACAAAATACCTCCCTACCTGCCACAAAGACAAGTTCAGGAACACAGGTTCTAATGCTTAAGAATTACATCTCCGCAGAGAGTGGCAAGAGCTATAATAATGAAACCTTCTCTCACTTCTCATTCTTTGTAGATGAACCCTAGGGATCTGGCTAAGAAACAGATCTGCATAATGGTCATATTACTGCAGATAAGTCTATAGGACAATGATGTGTGTTCCACATCACTTATACTAGAAAAGATGCAGACTTGATCACTTGAATGAAATTATCATCATTTTACAGCTCCTGGAGCTAGGCTACCATCTCTTCCTGAGAAAAAAAAAAAAAACCTGCATTGCTTCAGTACGGTTGCACATTTGTCTCCCATTATATTCACAAGAAGCCTGGAAGAATTTGAGAGTATCTGTTTTGCCCTGTTCATGTACAATACTATCTTGTGCAATCACAAGCTCTGTGAAAGTCAGACAACTGCTGTAATACAGAATTAACAAGTAGCCTGTTCAAAGTCCCAAATCTCTTTTTATTCCTTCAAAGCAATTCCTTTTGTCTGAGTAAATTGCTTTCTAACAAAACACTACATGCTGGCAAGGCAATCCCCAAAGCCCTACAACCCAGCGCATGGTTCCCAGACTCATAACCAGATCACTTGCCCCAAAACTGTTAACCTGGTTCTCCAGGAGCCAGGATACAATCTTGTTGAACATTGATAAGATTCCACAGCAGGCTGTGTGCAACAAGACACTGTGACTCAAATTAACAACCCACCGAGGAGCATGCCAAAGCCTTTTAAATCTGAATTCAGGGCAAAGAGAGCTTAGCATCCTTTGACAGAAGTCACACATCTATAGTGTGCTTCCCAGAAGTTCAGCTATCGTGTTTATCGAGGAAAAAGAGAGAGGAATAAGCAAGTACTTTATCTAGGATTGTGGATGTGCCCCTGAAAGCCTGACTGATTAATAATCACTGCATAGGTCGCAGTGGGCTGTGAACCACACCAAGCTCTGTCTTCTTGCACTGATTTCAGTGCCTTCAGAGTGTAAACTACATATTCATCATCAGCTCCGGGTTTATGAGGCACTCAAAGCTAAAGGGAAATGTATTTGTCACTGTAAACAAGAACAAACAAACAACAAAAAGAAAAAGGAATGAATGCACATTCAAGCATATGTTCTTCCACAGATATTGCTGTGAACAGAATAGGAATTAACTCTTTCACTCCTGGATTCTATTACTGCATCTCTTACACTGCTGGTGCCAAGTCACTCTCATTAAAATGAAATTTCTCTTCCTCACCTACCCAACTCTACAGAAAATCCTGTGGGACTCAAACCATTAAGCCAAGCTGACTGTAATGCAGTTGCTTCCTGTACCCTCTGCTGATTACAGATTCACTTGCTGTGCTGTGCTGCGAGGCTGGCAGCAAATGTACAGCAGAAAAAGTAAATACACAAGAAAAAACAGTAGCAGTGGTAGGAAAGAGAGAAAACCAACCTATCTGCCTGGGAACAGCAGCCTCTGAGAGTAGCAGTGAGGATACAAACCTCTGCTCACAGCCTAGCACCCCAACGAGGAGTAATTCAGCACCGAGTCAAACAGAGGCTGTTCTGCAAAGCAAAGGAAGGTTTCAGCTTTGATGCAGCAAATCTGGGATCATTGCGATTGCCAGGTTTCCCAGTCCTGAGAAAACAGTACACTATTTCTGTACCACAAGACTATTGCACTATTCTGCATTACCCATTTGCGACATTTAGCTTTAGAAGGACAAAAATATTTTTATCTTCTAGCAGTCCTACAATAGGCACAATTAAAAGAAAAGTCAGTGTAAGTAGCAGCACTAGACGGGAACTAATAGTTCTGAGGTCATCAGCAGAAATACAAAAAAAAGTCCCTCAGCAGTTACAGAATCCATAACACAGGCAGCAGCTGCAATAAGAAAAAGCTGGAAGATGATGCTAAGTTTCAAACAGATTAGGCAATGTAACACTAGACCTGGGGTCGTGTGTGTTGGCCACTCACGGTGGTCAATCCAAGGGCAGATGAATGGCTGCATGAGCACAGACAAGGCACAAAGCACTGCTCCCTGGGAATGGCACAAGCACCCCAGCAGTGCTGGAACACAAACAGAAGTCAGACTACAGCATTACAGCCCTGGAGATAAAAAGTGAAGAGTTGGTAGTCTAAGAAACTGAGGGGATTGGGATGGATACATCTCACCAGCAAAGCAGGCAAACGCATAACAAGGAGAGACTGTGAGATACGCTCAGTATCTGAGTGCATGCATTATCACATGGACTTAGAAATGGATGCTGGTTATTCTTTGTGGATTTGCAAAGCAGCCTGAAGTGTAGCACTGAGAAGATGATGGAACTAGAGAGCATTTGGCCCCATCTCTGAAACGCAGCTATTAGCCCCTGCAACCCTTCTCTATGTCAACTAAGTGGATCCAGGAAATAAAATTCAGCCCATTACTGTACCATTATTACACTAACATGACAGGCTGCATTAAATAAAACAAATGAGGTCTGAAATGAGGTCTACTTTTCCTAGAGGTGATGCAGAGCTGCACAGACAAACTATCACTGTTAACCTGAATGGTTTTCTCTGTGAAATATTTTCCTCTTCCGTTTTTCTCTCTGCAGAACTTCTCTCACTGTGATCCTAACAGACCCCAGTAATGCCACATAAGCCAAAGGCAATCAAAGCTGAGAACAGCCATGCTATAGGAGGTGTTTACAATTGAAAATCAGTTTTACACAAAAAAAAATGCAACTATTATGTGTAACAGACATTTCCTTCAGTCTCTAACCCCAAAACATTGGAAATTAGCCAAATGAATCCTCAGCACTTTCACTCACACTAGCAACATACTAGAAATAGAAAGGCTGCCTTGTCTGAGCTCATTTTTCAATGTGCTTAGAGGCAAGGAAAGTGAAAGATAGCTCTTTTTGTGGTACCAGGGACAGAACACACTCACAATAAAACAAATAGAATTTACCAGCATAATTCAAACACGTTGTGGCTTCAGTGTGAGACAATTGTGCTATGACTGGCTCTTCAGCAACACTGTAACACAATGAATAAATATGAAGGATTTGCTACTTTTGCTCCAGAACATTTCTTTCCCTTGATGTGTACTCCATGAGGTCTGGTATCATGGACTTGAGGGTAGATTGTTTTGGCAATGAATGAGAAAGTAGTTAAAAAATTGCTGGATTTTTTTCTCAGAGTGAAACCACATCCAATGCTACAGAGAAGCTTCACAGACCATCCTGTCAGCAGAAAGCCTTTTCCCTGGCCTCCATGGTTCATCAGATGCAAACTGTGAACACACTAATAGTCTGCATAAGCTCTCCTCGTCTCTGCTCCATCTCACTGTCAGCTCTCTCCCAACTATTTAGCTGTACTAAAACTGCCATGAACAGACACATAGCTCCAATATTCACTGCAGCAATGCAGCTTCCATAAACTTTTGACTTTCTACTTTCCTCCTTCTTTGCTTCTGAGTGTGAGATCAGCCACCTTACCAATGGTTCCGAAATAGAGGAGAATCACATGGGAGCCACCTTTCATTGTACAGCCAGTGCTAAATTGCCTTGCTTTCATATTTAAGTGAAGTGTAACCTCATGTAATCTTTATTGTTGAGGAAGGGAAAAAATGTAAGGAAATCATAGCTTTCTTTCTTCCCTTTAGAGCTCATACACAAATAAAACTCTCATTTGTTTCCCAGGAGTAACAGCAATTTTCTCTGTTTCTCCTTTTCTCTTTCTCCTCTACGAGCATCAGCTTCTGTGAAGCTTTTCAGAATTCATTCACTCCTACTTTACATATGTAGAAACTTTTAGTGTCAGTAAGATCCATTTGTCTTCTGCAAATCTTTGCAGAAGATATACCCTGTGAATGTAAGTGAGAGAAGCATAAGCCTATTTCTTTACTGAGTCCTGATGAAACGCTTGAGACAAAAATTTGATAGAAATTTAGTCCCACATTCTCTAACTTTTCCTTTTACAGCAAATATTTTATCTTCTACTTCAGAGAAACCCTAAATGAGTTGAAGAAATCTCTTTTGACCCCATGTCTCTCCTACAGAAATAACACAGCCATTTAAATTACGTTCCGTGCTGTGTTGAATATTACATTATTTATTAGCTGTGCTAGTTTAATCATCCCACGCAATGCAGGTATTTGCAGCTTTATTTAGCCTTTCCTGTGTAAGCTAATGCAGATTTTAAAATGTCACTATGGTGGATAAGGTCACTTTGTTAACGTAACACCGATGTGACCCCTGTGTGTTTGCATATATATAAATTCCCTCTATGACATTCCCGTCATGTTTGCTCAGTGAACAAGTAATTTGCCACTCTCATTACTTCAAGTACAAAGTAGCTTGTGAAAATCAATCTTCTTTCAGCTTCATACATCACAGCCTGTAACAGACACAAAGTGCATTCTGATTCTGAAATGAAGCCAGGGGAAAAATAGTCCTATTCTCATAAACTACTGAGTTAGATCTAGGTGAGTAAGATAAGAAAGAGGCATTTAGCGTAGTAAAAAAAAAGTCTTACATAGGAGTCAGAGAGGAACTCTCTGTATGCAAAGTGAAAGTGGTGGGTTTTTTCATAAAGTTGTCTTTTACCAGTGTGGATCCTTTAATGGCAGAATAAGTAGCACTAGGGAGCTTAGCCCTGCTATTGAGTAATATTCAGAGAGAGTTAAAGGCATATCAAGACAGGTAGCATTGTCATTGCTATTTTCAGCTGAAGAGAAGTGGAATCACATTGAAGAACTGTAGGCTTACTGCCATAAGAAGGAGTTTGGGGCTAATTCTCAAAACACTGAGGCAACTGCATTCTTCACAGAAGTATGTAAGCATATGCTTGACATACATGTCCATACTTATCTTTCATTTGAATGTGATTTAAGCACATACTTAAATTTAAGCACATACTTTCCCAAACAGAGATGGATGTACACAACATGAGTGTTCTTGAAAAACTATTTACAGAGTGAATTTCTGTAAGAATATTCAGTTTGAAAACTGTAGAAAAACAAGAGAAAGGAAAATATCTGAAACATCTGAAAAGTAAAAAGTTATGAAATATAGGAAAATATGCAAGAAATGGAAAAAAAATTACATATTGCAATTAGTTACCCAGTACCTGGAACACTGGAGACAGATGCACGTACAGGTAACTACATATGCCTAGAGTATCTCATAGCACTTAGATGTTAAATTTACATAAATGTTGTTTCTAAAACCAGATAAGCACGGATTCTTAAACTGCCAAAGGTATAAAATGCTGTAGCCAACTATCTGTGTATCACCTCACATCTAAAACTCCTATGTGTTTTACAGATATCATGGGCAAAACTTCTTCCAAATGTGTGTATATGGTTCTGATGATACTGCCTTGAAAACTCAGATGTTACTGAAGAATGGCCTTCCCTCTGAAGTGCTATCAGTGTTAATCTCCCTTGCTTCCAGATTAACACTAGTTCTTTGCAGACACAACTGATTGCAATTTTCACCTTCATTAATTTTCAGATGCAACACCTAACAGAAAGCAATGAAGAAAACAAAGGAAGAACAAACAAGAAATGCGCTGACCTCCTAGCCAGCTTCAACTCAAATAATACAGAAACATTTAACTTTCTTTATTTGTCATTAACTTTCTTTATTTGTCATTTAATTTATCATATAAATTTCTTTATTTGCCATTTCATCAAGACCAGCAAAAGACTGTTGATCAGATGAACATTGATGCTGATACATTACCAAAATGCACATAAAGAAAATTTCATAAATTTTTGTGGGGTTAGATTCTGTACTTCTATGTATTTATGAAAATAGAAGTATAAATTTAACAGAAAGAAGTATCAAATTAACAGAAATAATCTAGCATTGGAGCTTCATGTTTCATTCATTCTGCTGTTAAGTGTCTCACATAAAAAAATTACAACATAAACATCCAGAATATTCTAACATCTTTAATGCCCAGTGATGTTCTACACCCTTGTGAAATAAATTCGCACAGATGAGTGTTCAATATTAGAAGGTACTCAAGCTCCAATTCATATCATTTCCTCTGGTATTAATATCCCACTTTAAATTCTCTCTCAGTTCCCATGTTTGAGGGGCTTTAAGTTGTAGGGGGCACTGTCTATTCCCTTAATCATCACGGCAGTAGTGTTTGCTTATATCTTACATGTGATGCTTTTGTAGATGGTTATTTAAATTTTCTTTATTCATATCACACTAACCAATCAAAAGTTTAAATTAAAAAAGAAAAAGGATGGAAGTTCAATAGGCTTTTAATAAAATGTCTCACCAAAACATGAATTGTTAAGTATACTGTGATTTCATAAAGGCCATTGCAGTGGCAGGGATAAGCCTCCAAATCTATGAAGGTAGAGAAAGCATCAAATACTAATGGAGAATGGCAACTGAAGTGCTCATATTTAAAAGCAAGGACGAAAATGATCTGGGCAAACCTAAGCCTATTAGTCTGACCTCTTCAGTTTGCAAGACCTTTGAACAGGCTTTGAAGAAAAAGATAAATTAAAGCCTGAGAAGTAAATAGAACATGGGATAAAATGTAGCAGTGTTAGCAGGGTAGATTGTGCCAGACTAACTTGACAGCTTTTTTTGATAACTGATTTCCTAGACAAAGAAACGAAGGAGATATAATTTGTCTGGATTTAGATAAAGCATTTTCTACAGTGTCACTCTGGAACTTACACATTAAGCTGGAGACTCTGTGGATTATTACAAGAATTGAAAGGTGGATCCCAGTGTGATAACAGCAAGTAGTACTGAAAGAGGGTATCAGAGATTAATGACATTTCTGCTACAAGTTCAGAATTCAAGTTCATTTGAAACAAGTCATAAAAAACAGCTAGTTTGTGTTAGTTATCACTAAGAGTACATTAGCATCAAGGGGATATGAGGTGGCTGTGAAAAAGGCTGTAAGAGACCGATGGGAAACTTGACTCAACAACTCAGGCTAGAGAGGGAAGGTGGGGGAACAGACTGGCTCCTGCAGAGGCAGGGCAGCAAGCTGTTCCACCCACTTCCTTTTATGGCAGCTTACTGAGGAGGGGGCTGCATGACTTTGCAGAAAACTCCCGAATCTTCTGGAGCCCCGTGCTGTGGAGGCACAGGGTGGGGTTGCCACCCTGAGGGCGGTCTCTGACCATCTGGTCTATACAAAGGCGAACACACGTGCTCTGCCTTTGTCGTCGATCCACCACCCGCAGTGGTCAACCTGCCACCTGTGGATGAAGCCTCTGTCGACCCACCACCCACGGATGAATGTTGGATCTGGGGATGTGGTGAAAACCTGTCCCTTCTGCTTCTATTTTCTTTTCTCTCCTAGTCTTCCTTTCCTCTTAACCTCTTTTCATTAATTTCCTTTACTAGTCGTAGCCTAATTTTGCCTATAAGTAAGACGCCTGTGCCAAAGTGCCCATTTATCCATAATGCTTATTGTGGTTGTTGTTAGGATGTTGCCCAATTTTGCCTTGAAATTGTGGACCAATTGCGGTCGTTGAAGTAAATAAATTGTTTTGTATCGTTCCTCTGTGTCGTTGTCTGACTCCGTCGCTGCCGCAACCCCTGCTGACCAGGGTGTGCCTTATTCAGTGGGATAGTAAAGATTCACCTTCCTCACAACCCACCGAATGGGACGAGATGAAGGCAAATACTATACATTAATAAATCATACATTTCTAAAAAACATATTGAAGGACTAGTATACATTTTCTTAAACTATCAACCAGCTTAATCTATATCACTCTAGCCAATCATCTTCATGAAAGAAAAACCGAATCTGCAAAACACAGGGGGACAATCTTCTAGGATGATCAGAGAAATGAAGACCCTACCCCAATAGAAGTCTGAAAGAACCTGGTTTGTGAAGCAAAGCAAAGGCTGAAGGGAAACAGAATGGAAACAGAAAGGAAATAAACACAGCAAGTGCATAGAATATATCCATAAGAAATGGATTAAATGGTATCTTGCCAGCAGGCAGATTGAGAACACTCAGTTCAGTGATTCAGGAAGCCTCTTCCAGTCTTATTTCTACATCAATACCATGATTCCTTTTTTGTACATTAACACAGAAAGTAATGTGCTAGTTTTTTCAAGAAGAAAATAATAAGCCAGTTCTCTCCAAGTGTGTTAGTGCAGTTTTTTCCAAGTCATTTCACTCTCCTCAAAGAACATGTCATAGCATTTCTGTCTGACACCCTATGTGAGAACAAATGTGAGGCTCCTCATTAATACCTGAACCCATTAAGCTCCAATTTCAAAACTTTTTGGACATTTCTATGAGTCTATTTAATTGCTCCACATCACTATTTTCCTCTGGAACTAATATTTTTAATGCTTGCCTTGTATCTTTGTAAGTGAATTCACTTAAGCAAGACCATGCTGATGAACAACCAATTAAGATGAATATCTCTACTCTTATTTTTCAACATCATCAAAGTGTAATTGCAGTCTCTGTTTCATAAGATTTAAGATGACCAAGTTACAGTATTTGTATTGGAGGACAGTTCAGTACTGAAATTGCTTTTTGACTAACTTCAGTAAATTACAGTCATATTGTTGAACATGGATGATCATTCCATGATTAACTCCCTCACTTTGTTTACGACTCATTTTCTTTTCCATCAATCTTGCTTTAAATTGAAAATCCGCTTATTGTCGTCGTTTTTAGCACTGACATCATGGAAACATGACACTGGCAAGCAGCACAATTGTCAGGATATGAAGCAGTCATCTTTTCTTCAAGAGTCTGAATGTAGAAAACAAAACCTTTATGCTTTCAAGAATTAATTTAACACTTCAAGATAAAAAACAGTAGAAACAATAGCATTTGAGTCTAAAATTATTTTTAAATGTGAATACTTTTAAATTTCTATTATTAAATCCATTTAAAGGAACTACCATCTAAAACATAACGTCTTTCAAGCAATACTGGACAGCTGTTTCTGGGATTCTCACACGCACATAAGAACACAGATAAAGTAGTTTGACTATGTTACATGATAGCGCCAGTCCGAAGTTTAGTGTGTCCACAGGAACCACTACAATTCTCCTGCATGAGTTCCCTACTGAAAATTAAATTTTGGTTTTTTCCAATAAATTCTTCTCATAAATAATGTTATGACAGATCTTTGCACATGAAGAAGGAAGCAAGACTCAGACTAAGATCCCCCCTGCTATTTTCATGACAATTACATCCACCAATAGACATAGTAACACTTCTGACAAACAATCGGCATGTCTGAGCCCAATCTGTTTTGTACCTAGCTCCTATACATTTTGCACAACACTTTAAGGTGAGGGTTTGAGCATAACTAAAAAATGACAGGTTGCTCAAATCACAGAAAATTAAGAAGCCTTTTGTACAATGACCAAAATAGCTCTAAGAGCTCGCATAATGCAACAGGAAGACAGGAGAGCCACTGACTGGGAACAAACTTAGTTGAAACGCAGTTAGAACACATTCCTCCACTCTTAATATCATAGAATCATAGAATCACAAGGTTGGAAAGGATCTCCAAGATAATCTAGTCCAACTGTCCTCCTACTATCAAGTCCTAATACATGCTTGCTCGTTACCACTGCCATAGGCACCACTTCCATGAAAAACAGAGCATGACAAAGACAGGCCAGGCTCTTCCCAAACGTCGCATGGACCTGGTACACAAAGCAAATCTCTGTTCTGGAGCAAATGCATTGTGAAACAAGAGAGATGGTAAAGAAAGGAAGCCAGGATGCTCAAGCAATTTTCAGCTGCCAGCTGGGAAGTGGAACACAATGTCCAGCAGCTAATCCAGAGACAGAGCCTTGTACTCAGCAGGTGTTTGCCGCACAGGCACACCAGGAAAACCTGTATTCTTAGTGGCAGAGAAGTACAGCATCTTTTCTGTCCGTGTGCAGCATTTTATCAAATATTAGGGTTTTTGGTGCTGGCATGCTATCTAATCTGCCACATACGCTATGACTAATGCTGTCTTGAGAATCACGTTATGTGCCACACAATTTTTCAGTCTCCTTTCAATGTCCATTTCCTTATCAGTGTTCTGAAACAGTAAGAAAAATACTAATAGCCAGCTCATGCTGAAAAATTCAGAGTATTCCTGTGACAGTTTCCTAGAAATAGATTCTATCAGGTCAAGATTTGATTAATGATGACCAAAGTATCTAAATGGCACCTACTCTCCCTTGAAAAATCCAGTTTATTTCCCAATCTCTATTCAAACACCCTCTCTTGAAGGGTACCAGCAGCTATATAAGAGACATATTGACCATACAGTCCTGAGCTTCTTCCAGGGAATTGTACCTCCAGAAACAAAGTACTCACTTTGGCATGTGCTGTGTCAGCCTTGCGTTTTAATATGACCTTATATTTTGATATGGTCAGGAGTTCATTAAAAGCTAGTTACAAATCTATGCTTCCTAAATAATAGACTAAACAAGGCTAAAATAGACTAGACTAAACTAGAAGAATAGAATAGAATAGAATAGAATAGAATAGAATAGAATAGAATAGAATAGAATAGAATAGAATAGAATAGAATAGAATAGAATAGAATAGAACAGTTAATTTGGAGAGAATCTTAAAAAATCATTGAGTCCAACTGTCCAACCATTTCAGGGCTAACCAAAAGTTAAAACATATTGTTAAGGACTTTATCCAAACGTCTCTTGAACAAGCTTCTTGGTTGAATGGAGTATCAGCCCCCTCTCTAGGAAGCCTGTACCAGAGCACTGGGATCACATTTTTCCCAGACTAGACAACCCAAGTATTCTCAGCTCCTCCTCACAGGACAAGCCTTCTAGCCCTTTTACCAGTCTTGTTGCCCTCTTCTGGATTCTTTTGAGTACCTTAAAATCCTTTAATATTGTGAAGCCCAGACCTGCACACAATATTCAAGGTGAGGCCACACTAATGCTAAATACAGTAGGAGAAGCACCTCTTTTGACCAGCTGGCTATGCACCCCAAAATATATTTTGCCATGGATGATCACCCAATGCTCCAACGTACCTAGATCCCTCTGCACGCCTCTCATCCCTCCAAGGAGTCAACAACACCTCTCAGTTTAGTATCATCAGCAAACTTACTAACGATGCATTCCACTCCTGTACCCAGATCATTTATAAAAATGTTGAACAGAAGCAGCCCTAGAATTGAGCCCTGCAGAACACCACTGGTGACCAGGCACAAGCCAGATATAGCCCCATTTACTACAGCCCTTTCAGCTATACCATTCAGCCAGGTCATCACCCAACATAGTGTGAACCTGTTCATCTTACAGTTGGACAATTTGTCCAGAAGGATGCTATGAAGATGGTATCAAAAGCCTTAGAAAAATCCAGAAATATTATGTCCACGGCTTTCCCTTCATCCACTAAGCAGGTGACCTTATAGTAGAAGGATTACTAAGACAGGACTTCCTCTTAATAAGCCCATGCTGACTATATATAACAGTAGCTTTGTTCTTTAAATGTATTTCAATATCCTTCAGGACAACCTTATCCATAATTTTTCCAGGTACTGAGATTAGACTAACAGGTCTGTAGTTTCCTAAGTCTTCTCTCAGGCCCTTGTAGATTGGTGTAACACTGGCTCCCTTCCAGTCAGCAGGGACTGAATCACCAGAATCCCATGGCCTTAGGTAAATTGTTGAAAGGGGTCCAGGTATAACATCCACTAACACTCTCAGTACTCAGTGTTCCGGTTCACAAGGCTCCATGGACTTATCTATGTTCAGCTGATACAATTGGTCCCTTACAATTTTGGTTACCACAAATGGAAAGTCACTGCTCAGTCATGGTCCTTCAACTCATAGGACGAAGATCTCACAGGTAGTCCAAGATCTATCATTAATATTAAAAACGGAGGCAAAAAAGGCATTACATGCTTCTGTCTTTTCCTCATCGCTAATTGTTAGGTGACCACCTTAATCAAGTCTTCATTCAGTGTTTCCCTTAGACCTCCTCTTGCTGTTGACATACTTAAAAAAAAAACTTTTGTCAGACACCACAATGGCCATTGTCAACTCAAGTTAAGCTTTGGGCTTTTCTTATTTTCTCCCTACAAATATTAGGATATTTGAGCGGGTCTATTAGAAATGTCCATATACAGATGCTTTCTACAGGATATATAGTTTGGGATCTGCAGGTGGAAAACAATAGGAAAGTGAATGACAAAATAAATCAATAAATATAGTGTTCAGTTCCTCTAGTGCCCTGTATCAGAGATTGCTTATGTGAAATGGGGTGCATTTATGTTAGCATTTCAGTATGGACCTGGACTGCACTTTTCAAACAAATTTCCCAATTGTCTCAATTTATTATGGTCTAGTTTACATTCCATGAACCAATGTAAGGACATGAAATGTAAGAACGTGAAATGAATTCCATATAAATGAAAATAAAGATGAGTTTGAGGAGTGTACCTAATATAGTCCAAATGTTCAGGAGTGTTTAGTTCAGGGGACAAGTTAGCTGAAAACAATCTCCTTCATCACCAAATGAATATACTTTGGACTTTGTACTCTCAGTGACAACAACTTGGGTCTACAGAATCAATTCTGTAAGAATGAATTATTTGCAAATTGCAGGCACGTTTTTATAGTCTGACTAAGAAGGAGATCACTAATATCATTATTTTATACTTGGTAAAATGCCGTTTTGCTCATGATTAACAAAAGCATTTCCAGATCTTCAGCACACCATGACAGCATGTTGAAAGGAACTTGCTCGTGTCACTCTGGAGGCCTTTAAACAGGTTCGGAACTGCATTTTAGGGCCATTAGTCCTACCATGACACTACAGCAAAGGAAAAGACAGCTTGTGTGCCAAATTCAGGGAAAAGCTACCTGCAGTACATGCCTCCAATTTAAAACATTGAGTACAGAATAAATTACTTCAAATTACTCAGTGAACTGCTCCTTTTTTGTGAAACAGAACATCCCCTATCTTTAAATGCAGAAAATTAAAGACCAGAGTTTTGCTGTCCTTTTTCATACTGTCTACCTAATCTACAAGCAGCTCTACTATCGAAGAAATGTACAAGTCACTGTAAAACTGTCAAACTGGATCATTGTCTGTATACTTGCCATTTCCAGATATTAGATTATTTACAGTTTTTCTCTGAGTCTGGGATCATTCTACCCTGTTAAGATGCATGGGTAGACCTTTTAAATGAACAGTAAATAATGGTCAAAAAGAAAAGTCTAAAAAAACCACTTGCTGGAAACAGGACAGGCCCTAGCCAGAGAGGACCTGCCCCACTCAACCACAGAGACCACTCCCAAAAAGTCCCTTGGCCCACAGGGAGCCACTGGTTTTCTTGTGATGGTGCGACCCAGTCCCAGCAGATGGGACTTGATTTAAGGATTGAGTACAAATACATTTTAGATTACTTTATCCAAAAAAATAAATGTTATATTCTTATAGATTAAAATTATTTTACTCCATCCTAGCAATCTAAAGTGTCCTCAAATTAGAAGTTTATTAGAGTAAAATAAATCTGACTCAAGAATGTTTTTGTTCCCTAATACAGCTTTGGCTGAGAAAATCCTCAGATGTTACCATATTTACAACAGGATTAACTGTTTCTAACAAACTCCTCATTTGCATTCTTATTCATGCTCAGTGGAACAAAAACATTGTTTACTTTCATTTGTATTTTATTATTAAAGAAAGTTATGTCATTATGCTTTCATAACAATTGCATTAGCAACACCACTGTTAGACGCACGGATGTTTAGGGTATGTGCGTTTTGTTTCAAAAGAATGGCTTACAGCCAATGTTCATGGTATCTATGATTAAAGACAGCTATTTGATTTTTTTTCACTCATTTTTTATAATAATTAATTGGCATTGTCTAGCAACTAAGCCTATTCTGCTGTTAGTAGCAATCTAAATTTGGTAACATAAAAGAGCTCTGTAGTCCACAACAATTCTTTTACTACTGTCTTAAAAAAGCTCTCCTTATTTCTCCTATACTAAGAGAGAGAATTATTCTCTAAATGTGCAAGTCTTGAAGAATGCCTTTAAGTAAGAATGACAATTAGATGGTACAACATAGGAAGAGCCATAAATGAAAAATAGCAGCAAATTAACCAAACTTCTGAAGATGAATGGTAAGGCAGAAAGGTTCAGAATGTTGCTGTTATGAAATCAAGGTTTAATTTTAATGAGAAAGCATTATAATTTGCTGGAGTACAAGTATAATACTGTATGCACGCTACCTACAAAGAAAAAAATGATATAATAATATTTCCATTTCATTTCAGCTACAGTAATAGATATTGCAATGTCATCACCACCAAAGGAAATGATTATGTGTTTACCAGACTTGCAGGAAAACATATGCATCATATTGAGTTCATTATATGTTGTTATAATTTTGGAAAATCATCACAGCCTTCATAAGTTGAAGAGAAACAAGGCACAGTATAATCTACATGTATTTCTTTCTGCATCACTTAATTCTCTCAGTTTCATTTTGACAATTGCCTATCTTGCATTTTCCACAATCCTTGCCAGTAAAGTTTTCTTACAACACTGATGCAATATAGGATGTTTGAAGGCATGTTCCTTCATGAAGGTATGTTCCTTCTTGCACAATTTGTAGTTGCAATTGTTAACAACAGGCCTCAATTTCAGTAACATACTGCACAGTGAAGCAAGCATAGCTTTCTCCCAATGTTTTCTTGAGTCCTTTGATATTTGATATTTTTCTGAAAGCTCCCAGAGTCCAATAATTAGATGGGAACTGCAATTTTAATTACTCTTCATAGTTGCAGAGAAAATATGATTTCTAAAGGCTGCAAAACAAAAGGATTTTTTTTCCCTGTATTAAAGCCTTGAGAATTTAAGAACGATGAACCTAAATTTCTGGACAACCATATCTGGCAGGTATTGGAGGTTATATATTTATTTTACTCCACTTTATTCAAAGTATCTACAGGTGAAGTATGAAAATTTATTCTGAATATCATTATTTCTCATTAACTATGACAAATTCACTTTCATCATTGTTGTTCATGTCTAATCAATCTAAATGCCCAAATAGGAATATAAAGTATTTGTATAAAACAAGTCAAAAATTCTGGAAAGGGGAGGTTTCTTCTCATTTTCCTCTTTAAGTTTTGAACTTTCTCAGAGAAAAGAGGAATTGAAATTTAATGTCAAAATGAGCTAGCCAACAATTAAATTCTAAATTGTCTAAATTGTCTAAATTAAATTCTCTAAACTATGAAAAGTATCACAGAAAAACAAACCTTTAATAAAAAGCCATTAAGACAAATGGAATAGTGAAGAGAAGAGAAACCAAAAGTGTATAAAATAAGACTATTTCTTTCACTGTCTCTTGTTTTGTTATTTTTTAATAGACGGTAGTAGCTATACCTTCCTTTTTGCTGGAGTAACAGAAATGCATACACCAGTTTCACCATCAAACCCAAATGCCACTAAGGCTCAGTGTCCTGTGGACAGCACGAACGAGGATGAATTTCCATGGGCATGCTTCTGGAAAAAGAAGAGACACAACATTGTACAGTTACCATTTTCACATATTTTCAGTGGTAGCTGGATGCTTTTGTATCTCCAATTTAATGCATTGTATTTGACGGTGGCAATTCAAGCTTTCTCAGTAGAACAAGGGAGACAAATACTAGCTGAAAGACAGTAAGCGTCTAAAGAACACTTCTTTGCACGCTAAGTGAGACCAGTACCATTTTCAAATTGTATGTTTTCATTGTATTTCACCTAATTTATAACAGAACTGATGAACCTAAATTGAATGCCAGGACCTGAAAGTTTACCAGTTATCTCAAACTATTCTTCATCTCATTCACTGCAAGATGTGCAAAGCATACTCTTGAAAAAACAACGGAATATAGTGGGAAATTAACTCAGCCAAAATGTTATTATTCCCATAAATATACAACACTATATATTTGCAGTGTACTGTCAGATAGACTAGGATCATCGATTCTTTGTTAGCTATAATGAAGATCTTTTACAGGAGGCAAAAGATAAATGGGACATTTATTATGATTGCTGTCATTCAGAAATACTTATCTACAGGCAGTGTGAGAAGGACCTTTTAAAAATTAAAATTAAATTTAAAAAAAAAATTCTGTAGAAATCAGCACTGAAATCACTTGGATAGATACAGGAAAGAAAAAACTAAATCAAGCTAAATACACAAAATGAAGGGAAGGGCAACAGAATTTTTAATTTAATAATGCTCCATTAGTCACTCATCCAGAATATGGAAAATCCAGGTTCAGGTCCAGGAAGGAAGCTGGAGGAATAAGAAACTTCATGTTCCAGGAAAATATCCTGGTCAGCATGCAATACTGTATGACACTCTCAGATTCTCTAGTTAATACTGTCCCTTGAATTCTTTATTATTCATTGCAACATTGAAAAAATATATTCCACCTCGCAGGTGAATGTTTGACCCTCCAGACTGCAGTTAACTATTTCTCTGAGTAACTACATTTGATACAAAACAGAAAAAGTACCAAAGGCAAATCTTTGGAGCAAGCTATTTGCATCTTTATTGCATAAGCAAATTTCTCAAAGTAAAAGAGAGAGATCTAAATGCAATTGTTAAGTTTTAAAACAATATTGTAAAGAAGCAGATGTTTCTCCTCATTTTTGAGAAGTAAAACTGTTTACCTTACTGTTTGCAAGTAAGGTAAGTAATGTTATTGTCACCAAAAATTGAGATATTTATTATCTATATACATTCCTTTTAAGCTCTTATAAACCCAAAAGCAGTTTTTTTCAATGCAAATGAAATGACTCATTAAGAACATTTTTGAAAAACCCATTCCAAATCTATAGAGATGGATTGATTATAAAATACAGTCATAGAAGCTGTCCGTTAGTTTCAGTTATCTTGGAGTCATACAAGATGCAAGGTCTTAGCATAGAATGCAGAATATAGTTTCTATATAGTAAGAGAGAACTAAACCAGTTTTACTTCTTGTTCATCTTTTGGTCGCAATCTGCTACTAGTTATGTAGTTCTCTAGTTGAAGATGTTCCAGTTTGATGAGATGATAAAATACTCATCAGAACAGGCAAGAAAGATCTGTATTCCCCTGAAAGCTGGCTGGTCTGAGTGAACCATCATGCTTAACAGTTATTCCTTGATTCATGAAGTTTATTTATTACATATTTAGTGTAATCTTTAGATTTATGCCAGAGAACCCTCTGCTCTCATGTTAAGACACTGACCTCAGGTAACTGCTTGACAGAAGTGGAAAGCAGCATGTGTGTCATTAGCATAATGGCACAATCACGCAGAAGTAATCTCAAATCCCTTCAAGAAAAGGAAGGTGATCACGCATAATTGGAGAAAAACCCTGATCTTTGTGGTCCAACCAGGGAGTTTCATGATGAATTTGTCTTGCAGAATTCTTATCTGTCCTACTTTTATCTGCCCTACTTTCTTTTCTCAGCATTTCTGGCAACAGATCTACTGTCTTCAGATTATTGTAGCTATGGCCATGGTATCTGAGCATGTGTAAGGAAGAGGATGGGAAATACCCATTCCATGCAAGCACTAGGTAGTACTGAAAGAAGCCACTACATAGATGTGATCTCTCCAAAGGAGTCTCAAAAACTAGGATCTAGCTGCTAATTTTGATCAGTCTACCTCAAGCAGTGGAAGATAATATACATTTGTGAATGTAATCACCGTTAAACCTCATAGGCGGTTTCCCTTATTTTTGCAGAATTTTAGGGTGTCTGTAGGAAAATGAATTAGTCTGCTATAGCTAAGATAAAAGTTTGGAGATGCCATTTAAAAGTCAGTGCATAGCATCCTTTAAGCACTAAGAAAAGGTGCTACAGCTACACTGCAAAATAAATAAACAAATGTAACTGTATGTTCAATAATGAATGCCAAAGTATCAGAACTATTAGAAATGATTCAAACTGACATTCCCAGAAGTACTATTCTTCTATCAATAAAAGAATCAGTAATAGCAACTGCCTACTTCAGAGTTTGTCAGAAAAAGAATCAGCTAGCTGTATTTCATCAAAAAGTCACCACACCAAAATACTATTATAATCCAAGAGTCAAGGAAATAATTTATCTCTCTATTTACAAGTCTGTGATGTATCTGGTGTGTTGCGTAATAATTTTTTAAAATCTACTCAATATCTCTGCAAAATTTGTTTGGTTGAACAAACGAAGGACCTCAGTTGCTCCTCATACATCTTGGCCTCCAGACACTCCTTTGAACACTCCCTAATAGTTTAATGCTCTTCTTACATATATTATAGTGCCCAAAACTGCACACAATGCTCGAGGTGAGGCTGCACCAGTGCAGAGCAGAGTGGCACAATCCCTTGCCTCGCCTGGCTGGCAGTGCTGAGCCTGGTGCACCCCACGGTATGGTTGGCCCTCTAGGCTGATAATGCAGAATAGCCAGAATTTATGAACATCATAACCAAGAAAGTGTAGTATGCTGATACACATAATATCTTCCAGGGAACACAGAGGATGGAACACATTAGACTTCTTTTCATCATCTTAATGAGTTCTCATTAACTAGATATTCTGTTCATACAGTTGACATCTTGTAATGTAAACCCCTGATGACCATGCCACACAGAATTCTGGTATCTCTCACATTAAAATTTTAATTGTGTAAATAGCGCTGTTTGGCAGGCAAATTTTACTTTTCAGACAAAATACTAGAGAATCACAATTTAAAGAAAAGAACATTCAATTCCATGAAACCTCATTTCCCAGAAAAAAAAAAAAAATAGGTGCTGTCAATATCCTTTAAATGAATCTGAGTTAATCTCTCTATTGCTTAAAAAGGGAATTAATCAACTAGTGTAGACAGATACACCTCCTTTAGGAGGTCCAACGATAGAGAGAGTTCCACTCGTGAAGTCCTTTCCTTATCCAGCAAAAGCAGATTAAAGGGCTGTGATCTCTTCCTTTCACATGGTTATTACAACTACCTTCTCCTGGTAGGAGCAGTAGCAATGAACTTCATGCCTATCCCAGCTACTAAAATGTATTTGTTTGAGATCATTATGTTCACTATGTTCATCTTCTGACATAGACACAGTGCTTCGCTGAAGTAATCTGGATGGGATACCCCGAGGCACTGATTCTGGAAGTTGAAGATTGAACTGAGCATTAGAAGCAAGCCTAGTAGTTTTCATCACCATTTTCCAGAATATCTGAAGTCCTGATATATCCTTAAAAGGTATTCTGTGTTTGCTAGCTTTGTTTTATTACTGTAAGGAGTAGAAATTACATTTAACTGCATGAAAGTTGTGATTTCTTTGTTCCAAGAGCTGGAGCACTAAGTCTACTATGCCTGTGTGCAGATCTCAGCATCTAAAAGTTCAGAGAACTGCTGCAAGTTTTGCAGTTTTCACTCTCCTCTTTAGAGCCAGAAAAATGCAGTCTAAATAGAACATAAAACACAGCCTTAAATATTTTACAGCTTTTTAAAGACTTCAAATAAGAAATTTCCTTTTCCAGTCTGAACTTAATTCTTGTTGCTTTAAAATTCCTCACTAAAACTCTATTTCAAGGATGGTGTTTTAAGAGTATCAAGAGTTTTGTTTTTACCTGGTAACCAGATGGCAACTCTTTGTCTGAGATTTTGTTGTTATTTAGCTAGATTTTAGTTTTTGTTCTTAATAGGTGTGGCAGACATTTTATTCTGCTACTACTACATTTTAGCATATTTAATTGCCAAGTTCACAAGAAACGACAAACTGCTTTTCCCAAGCAGATGGTGGAAGTAGTTTTTAACACTGTTGTGAGACTTCTTTTCCAAAATGCTTGCATAGCTTTATGAAGTCTAATCTCTGTTCAACATATACACAAATGATCAGCCCATGAGCATGCAAGCACTTAGTGGACAAATATGCAAAGTGCTGAGAACTCAGCCCACATACCTGCACTGGGACAAACTGTTGTACCAGCATCTGTGGAACTGGGACTACAGCTTCAGTTAATGGGAGATATGAGGTACTGGTGAACAGTGGTGCCCATTCTGGACTTTATTATTTACCCTTTCATTACACATAACTTTTGTTATTAGTTTTAAATGTGGATAATTTACAGCAATCTATCTCAGCAAGGTATACAATAAAAAAAATCATTTAAAAGGAATTTTACTTTAAATCCCAACCTAAATGTATGAGTACTGCAAAATGAAGTAACCTAAAACAATGATGAAAAAAAATAAAGAATTTACATAGACTCTTTTTTTGTAGCTTAGCACATGATAAATATGAAAAAGCCTACCAGGCAACATAAATCGGAAGTATGGGTCAAAATATTTCATAGCACTCTCTGAAGTCTAAACCAGGATCTGAACCCAAACACTGTGTCTTGCCAATCATTTGAAATAATATTTTAGAATAACTTGAGTACAGAAAAAAAAATAGTAGAACCACCCCTTGCCAAGCTACACACACCACAGGGAATGGCTAGGGACAAGACTTAAAGCAACCTGCCTTACCTCGACCAATCTCAGAGCTCTGTCCCTCCAGCAAACAAGCTCCTCCTGCCACCCCAGTAAGCCAGAAGCAGCCGTTGGTCAAGGCTACATCAGCAGCTACGGCCCACAGGGTGCACTCTGCTGCAAAAACATTGCTAGAAGCAAAGTGCCCTGAAAACAACCTCCTAAACTTCCCCTTATCTAAAAGGATCTGACCCATACTGTTTATAAGAGAAAGTATTGTTTCACATAAATATAACCCCATCCACACAGAAGCCTTACAAAAGTGTCCACTGGCTGTTAACACATCACCGTTATTTTCGATAAGTTTGCAGAATTTTTGAGACTGTCAGTCCATGACTTCCGCATCGCACTTAGCACAGCACTCAACTCAAACAGCCAGATGTCCAGAGGAATTAACAAGAACTGTTAATAAATATTGTCTAAATAACTCAATTTCCTACCAACAAATGAGCCACCTAATTAACAGGTCACTAATATTAACTGGGATCTTTGAGTATTCAGAAAATGTTATCCATTTGTGTAGAGAAAGTCTAATTCTTTATACAGTCACAAAAAGACAAAGAGAGAATAAATATAATGGATTCATGAATAACATGAGAGAATGAATAATATGCATTATGTTATGGGAAGATAATGATACACCATTAAATAGTTCTCCTATTATCCTTCCTAAATTTCAATAATGTAGTTAAAAAAGAGTGAATAGGGCAAAAAGGAATGAAAGAAATGTAACATTGTTATTTAAATCTGTGCATAAGGTGTATGCATGTATAGCCCTTCACAATTTAATTTCATTAACAATAAGTAATAATTTTTCGCTCAGCACTACTTGTGAAAGAAAAGTGTTGGTCTTATATAAAATTTTGTATAAAATCCTTTTCAGACTCAAGCTAGCTAACAAGTTAGTTATTAGAGAGCTTGCATAATTTTACAACACAAAGTAGGGCTTATCACACATTTCACATCTAGACGGTATTGTAAAGAAATTGTATCTAGTCATTGCTGATTTTGACTGACTGGTACCAAACATGATGGGAACAAAATGCACAGTCTTTTTCAAATGCAAGAATAAAGGACATTCTCATAAAAATGATTTGCTGATACGACTTAAAACAATTTATTTAATCTTCACCTTTTTTATGTAAATATCCTTCTACTGAGAATTTAAAAAGTATAATTTAAAATAGATTTTGTAAAGTATAATGAGATTCTCTGTCAGATGGGAAGACAAATTAAAAGTACAATTCACACTGTTATAGCAGCATTGCCACCACGGAGCTACTAATCTTTTGCACAATGCTCACAGTAGAATGTACTCCAGTCTCTGTAGGGCACGTGATTATAGACTTGCAGGGAGACTGGGATTTAAATTATTCATCGATGCAGAGTTCCTTTTACAGAAAAATTAGTGTGCCACATAAATAGCAAAACTGATAATTCTTGGCCCTTTGCAAATTAACTGCCTGGTAATAGCATCAGTTATTACCAGGTAGTTTTATCAGCAGTTACAGTAGCAATATGCTGTCAAACAGAAAGCTGTATGCTAAAATAATGCTAAAGGCAGAACAGCCATGCAGCCAATTAAGTGCTCAGAATGCATTAGGCTCTGTAAATACAAACACCTATGCATAAGCCTGACAGAAGATCTGATGAATGCCAGATTATGATCACAACCTACATGTCAACAAAACAATGCCATCTGAGCTATGGCAAGCCTTTACGTTTGAGCATCCAGATGGAAGAGGATATCAAAATAATTTGCCAGAAAAAGACTTGCACTCTTCAAGAAAACTGTCAGGTACGAATTTCAAGTGAAGTGATACATGCTTTCATCTGCCTGTTAACCACAGAATACTACAAGACCATTATTTATAAAGTCAAACTCTACTGCTATCTAGATGGCATTAGGTATTATTAAATTTTGGCACATGTGGTACATCCCTTAGTTGGGCAGTAGAGGACAGTATCATTTGTGACATGCTGGCTTCATCAACCTTTCAGTGCAGCAGTACCAGCAGCTGGTTTCTTCCATGTCTTTGGGAAGTGACACAGAATTGTGAAGCTATAAGATACTTTAGGATCTACTTTAGCAAGTAGTTCCTAGGAGCTTCACTGAAGGTATTAATTGGTCACGAAGTTAAGCCTAAAGTTGGTCATTATTTCAAAACACGTTCAGCAAACCAGGGAAAGGACTGTGTCGGTCTCTTCCTAAGTGCTCAGAATAGTTCTTGGGGCTTGTGGCTGGCTCCCAAATTTTAGCCCATAAGAAATATAAAAAATTAAAGGTTTAAAAAAAAAAAAAAAAGAGAAAAAGAGAAAAGGACAAATATCCTTGATTTTAACGTGCAATTGAATTCAATGCTTCTGTTTTAGGAATGAAACATTCAAAAGTGAGAACCAGAAGCAAAGAGGAAAATACCAACCTTTCTGAAATGCAGGTGCATAACGAATGTGAATACTTAAGCAAATTGGACATTCGTAAGTCCATGGGCCCAAATGGGATGCACCCACAGGTGCTAAGAGAGCTGGCAGCTGTGATTGCAAAGGCACTGTCAATAATCTTTCATTGATTGTGGCAACTAGAAGTGCCTGAAGACTCATAGCATTCCTATCTTCAAGAAGAGCAAGGAGGACCCAGGGAACTACAGGCTGGTCAGATTCACCTCAATCTCTGGGAAGATGATGGAACACCTGATCCTAGAAATCTTTTCCAGGTACATGAAGGAGAAGAAAATCATTAAGAGTAGTCAGCATAGAATCACCAAGAGGAAGTCATGCTTGACCAACCTGATAACTTCTATAACAACATGACCAGCTTGATGGATATGGAGAGCAGGGGATATTGTCTTCTTGGACTTCAGTAAGGCTTTTGACACCGTCCCCCATAAGACCCTCATAAAGAAATTGTTGAAGTATGGGCTGGATGAGCAGTGAGGTGGATTGAAAACTGGATGAATGGCCAAGCCAAGAAAGGCCTAGAGTGGTTGGCAGTGCAAAGTCTATTTGGAGGCCAGTAGCAAACAAAGCCCATGGGTCAATACTGGGTCCAGTTCTGTTTAACATCTTCATTAATTATCTGAATAATGGGGCACAGTGCACCCTCAGTAAATTCATAGATGACATGAAACTGGGGGGAGTGACTGATTCACTGGAAGTTCACGTTGCCATCCAGAGGGACCTTAACAGGATAAAGAGGTGTGCTGAAAAGAACCTCATGAAATTTCAAAAAGGAGAGTTGCAAAGTCCTGCTCGTGAGCAGGAAAAGCCCTAGGCATCTGTACATACTGGGAACCAGCCTGTTGGAAAGCAGCTCTGCAGAAAAAGACCTCGAGTCCTGGTGGACACCAAGCTGAACATGAGTCAGCAATGCACCGTTGCTGCTAAGAAAGCTAATGGTATTCTTGGCTGCATTAGGTAAAGTATCGCCAGCAGGCCAAGAAAGGTGATCCTGCTTAGCATTGATGAGACTGCAGCTGGAGAGCTGCATCCATTCTGGGCCCCCCAGTACAAGAAAAACATGTAAATACTGGACAGAGTCCAACAAAGGGCAGCCAAGATGGCCAAGGACTGACCATCTGGTAAGGAGAGGCTGAGAGGGTTGAGACTATTCAGTCTGTAGAAGAGGTGTCTCAGGATCTTGTCAATGTCTATAAATATCTGAAAGGAGGATGCAAGAAAACAGAGGCAAGCTGTTCTCACTGGTGCCCTGTGCCAAGACAAGAGGCAATGGTAACAAACTGGAACACAAAAGGTTCCACCCAAAAATCAGGAAGCACTTTAGCATGCAGGTGACTGAACACTAGAATAGATTGCCCAGAGAATGTGTACAGTTTCCCTCCTTGGAGACCTTCAAAAGACATCTGGACATGGTCGTGGACAATCTGCTCTAGGTGTCCCTGCTTGAGCTGGAGGTTAGACCAGACAGCCTCCAGAAGTCCTTCCAATCACAACCATTCTGTGATTCTGTGATTAAAAATAGAGAGAAAATAATCAAAGATATTACCTATATAACTATGTACAACAAAATGACATTACTGGGCCAAAATACACCACCTTACATTCAAAATGTGAAATCTCTATCCCTGCAGCCTGAAAGGGAAAAAAAAAGTATCTTATATTTAGACTCCAGTCTCCTATATTTACACAGAAAACAAAGCTGATATAACATGGAATTTTGGTCTTTTACATTAGACTTCAATTCAAATTTCAGTTCACGGTTTTGAACATGAATCAACAGTGAATCAACAGAGTGCCCTGACAGCCAAAAGGGCCAGTTGTGCCCTGAGGTGCATCAGGTCCAGCACTGCAAATTGAGCAAGGAAAGGGATTGACCCAATCTGCTCCGTGCTGGTGCAGCCTTACCTCGAGCACTGTGTGCAGTTTTGGCTGCCACAATATAAAAAAGACATTAAGCTATTAGATAGTATCCAAAGGAGTGCTATAAAGATGGTGAAGGGTCTAGACAGCAAGGCATATGAGGAGCAGTCCGTTGGTTTGTTGAGCCTAGAGAAGAGGAGGCTGAGGGGAGGCCTCATGGCAGCCTACAGCTTCCTCACAAGGGGAGCGGAGGGGCAGGCGTTGACCTCAGCTCTCTGATGACAGTGACAGGACCCAAGAGAATGGCATAGAGCTGAGTCAGGGGAGGGTCAGGCTGGGTGTTAGGAAAAGGTTCTTCGTCAAGAGCATGGTCGGGCAGTAGAACAGGCTTCCCAAGGAAATGGTCACAGCACTAAGCCTGCGGGAGTTCAAGGAGCATTTGGACAAAGCTCTCAGATGTAGTGTTTGATTTCTGGGTGGTCCTGTGTGCAGCCAGGAGCTGGACTTGATGATACTTGTTGGTCCCTTCCAACTCAGGATATTCTATGATTTGATGATTCTACGATATGGCAATAATCTAGTCTCAGAGGGCAAATCCCATATCTATTTTCAGTAGTGTTCTTTGAGTACTTCTGTAACAATGTAATGGAACTATGATGGATATGGAACAGTCCTGTGTCCAATCAATAAATCTGAACATTTCACTTAGTCTTCATCATTCTCTCCCAAAAGGCAAAAAATACTACATTCAGAAAGGTGAAGGAACATAACCCATCCTCTGCAGAAACTCGGATCTAGTCAAACTGTTCTGCCCTCTGAAGGGCATGCAGAGAACAGACAGCCCAGCCAGGACTCCATTTCTGGTGGCTGTCAAGTGGAGGCAGTCTAGCAGGTAGCAGTTGCTTTTCATTTCCCATAAAAATAAACACAATACAAATGCTTAAAGAGATCTGTTTACAGGAACTGAAGATATCTTTTGGTCAACAAATCATACACCACTAAAGAGAGGACTTGGTTCATTACACACCGCTTTTCTTAAACATTGACTTTTTTATTGTTGTTTTGCAAAGATATTCAGCAAGTCATCAAATATACTAAAAAAAATGTGCTTTGTTCCTCAAATGTATTCATTAAACTAGTGAACATCACTGATTTTACCTCGAATAAATCCATAAGGAGTGAGTTGCAACAGTTATCAAGTTCTACCAGCTGAGACACTCCTTCCACGAATATAGCCCTGAACCTCACCTGAGAAGAAAAATCTACTGCAGTATTCCTCCCGGTTTTTAGGCGAGATAACATTAAGGTTTAAAAATACAGCTTGTTTTGTTATTTAGGGGGGGTTTGTTTGCTACTATAAATGATTCTGGTTTTTTCAATAATGATATTCAATTAATTCACCTTTCCTCTTACTCAGAGACACAGGCAATGCAAAAAAGCACCCACAAGGAATCCTGGTTCCTAGGTATTTTATCACAGTGTGTAACACTGACAGATGCAAATGTATTTTTCATTTTGTTTGAGTTTCAAGTGTGAATTAGACCATCTTTCAGCATTCACCATTTTTTACAAACTGGAAATTTTCATTCTGAAATTATTAAGAAAGTATCAATTGTAAATAAGATTCATGCAAATCTCTTTTGCATAATTAGCCTTATAAAACTCCTACTAATGTTAATGTAAGTACATGCACATGAATGCAACAGACATATTTAGCTTCTGATGGACAAAACCCTACATGGTGCTGATGACCTGAAGCATTCCTCCGGTATGTTTCCCTCCTTCCAGACTCCTATTCCTTCATTGCTTAGAATCTGTAATTTCAATATCCTTCCCGAAGAGTTCTAGAGTACCAGAGCTCTGGACACTTTTAAGGATAAAATAATGAGATACTTAAATGCAGTTGGTTCTAAACAGCCTTTTCCTTTTAAATGGCACATACATGGAAATATGTGCAACAGTATGATTCCTTTAGTTTAAAGGCAACGTAGTAAAAATCTTGTTCTTCTGAAGTAGCACTGCAAAAAAAGGTAATTGCCTTTCCTGTAGTCTCACTTGTCTCTCTGGAACTAGCAATCCCAGTACCTAAGACAGACTGTACATGGAGCAGGCAGCCTAAATATATCATCATGCCAATGCAGCTGGACTACTTCTGTTACTCAAGTTAGTTCATTTAGCAGGAGATTAAGTATCTCTACATTGCACAAAGGATGCTTAAGGCCAAGTCCCTTGGTAACTTCAGAGAGAGTCCAAGCACTGAGGAAATTCCTTGCATATAAAATATAGCTGTCAGACTAAAGACTTTCTATTCCTTTCCTTTCCTCACAGGGAGGAGAGGCCTGAGCCTGGATAACTGCATTCTCCTTTCAGCATAATTACCGAGCTTTGTCACTGCTTCACACATAATTAAGTATTAATATTACCCTTTAAGTAAACAACACGTACATGATATCTCTGCAATGTACAAGAATGCACTGCCTTACAGCTGGACTAAAATTTTAAATGCTCGATGAATCTGAACTTATACTATGCTGTCAGATATTTTTGTTTAAAATGAATTTGTTTGTTCTTCAGTACAATGAGGCAGTAAAAAAATCATTTGCACAATGCTAAAAGCAGTCATTATTGAATGGATTCTTTCACAATGAACAGATGTGACTAAATACCTAAATCATCACAGATAACAGGATTCTGGACTCAAGTAGCTGTTGTTTGGAAACAACACTGCAAGTCTGCCAGTACTGTAAAACTACTAAAGAGTGGCAATATATTAAATGTACTTTGCATAAGTGCTGATGACTACACGGGGAGAAGGGTGCAAGGCTGTTGAGAATTTGGTCCACTACCTTCATTTGTGATCTTTGAGATGAGTTAGCTTAAGATCTGCTTGAGCTGGCCACTGTCCTGTATTGAAAAATCATCAGCAAAAGACAGAGGTCACACATAACGTTTCCCTCATACAGCAGCCACCAGTGTAGGGACTCTCTGGGTCTGATATTGTACAAAGACCATTGAGGATAATAACTACAAATGTTCTATTTTCCATAAATCAGCTTCATCAGTTTCAGAAACCATCTCTGTTAGTATTTCACCACAGCCTACAGCACTGAGTGTTAGAATTTACTCAGTAGCTGTAGGGAAAAACAGTTCCATTTCTCTATCTTAAACTGCTTAATTAGATTGATGCTCCTTGGTTGTAGTGTGACAGGAAAGAGCGTTCATTTATGATTTCCTAGATATTTTCACACTTCTTCACAGTTGCCTGTTTTTCAAAGTAAAGAGTCTTAATCTACTTAGTCTCTTCTAATATGGAAGCTGCTGCATGCCTCTGGTCCATATTTAGTTAAAATCTCTGTGCCCTTTCTAAGTTCTGCTACAACTTTTTGTAATAGAATGAATGAACCTTGCATGCAGTATTCAAATGGGCTAATGTAACGTAATTGTAGCCCTTTAATGAAGTTCGGATGTTCTCAAAACCTTACCTCTAAATTTCCAACATCTACTTTCTCTTTTCAGTGTTCAGCACTGATGTCACATTCTGTATGAAATACTTGCCGTGATTCTAATCATGCTAAATGGTAATAGTAATAGTGCTTTTGAGGTCATTATTCTGTACGTGTAGTTAGGACAATTTCCTCTGCAAGCATCATTTGGTATTTACTGACATTGAATTTCACCTGCCATTTTATTACCCAGTAAGTCAGCATCATACCAGTGGAATCTCATCACAGACTGTTTTAAATACTAGCCATTATTTTGTCTGCAAACTCTGTCTGTACAGTACTCATCTCTTTTTCTGAATAATTTATAAGTTTGTGAATACATTGAATGACAAAGGCTCAGCACAGACTTCTACAGAATTTTCTTTGTAACTATGCTCCGTTATAAGAAACCACTGGTTTCTATCTAGCAATCTTTTAATAAGCTGGTCAGTGTATGCATCTTTGTTGAAGGAACTTGTCATAAACTTTTGCAGCTCTAACTGCATTATATCACTTGGATCACCTTTACCTCATGCTTGGTGACATATTCAAAGTACTCTAGCACCTTTTCGGTTGAGTTACCTCTAGTTTCCAAATCATTTTTGACACTTGCATATATTTATCTTTGTGGCCACTAATTCTACTCTAACATAACATCTATCAAATTGCTTAAAGCAAATGCCAGATTTCTTGGTACAAAAAGATTGTCCTGGGACCCCATTTTAAAATTTGGCATCACATTTTCTACCTTCTTTTCATTCAATATTATAGGTTGCATATTATTAGCTCATCAACATCATACCTAAGTTTCTTAGAATATTTGGATGAAAGCCATTAGGTTGTGGTGATTTGTTACTACTCATTTTATTGACTTGCTCCAAAATGTCTTTTATTGATGCTTTAATTTGAGACAGTTCCTCAGATTTATCATCCATAAACAACAACTCTAAAGTAGGTATTTCTTCTGACCTTCTCTGCAATGAACCTTCTCTACATACAGTTATTTCAGATTTTCTGCACAATGGCCTTGTTATGCACAATGATTTTGATTACCTACCTATATAGCTATCTCAGAGATTCTCTGACAGACTTCCTATTTCTGTTGTGTTGTTTTGTGCTTTTGTTTGTTTGTTTTTAATTTGTAGGTCTGCTTTACCAAGATGTCCCTCAAAAGGTTTTCGGCTTGTTTCACTGCAATTTTACATTTAAACTGCAAAGTTCACATTTATTTCCACTTTCCTCATTTGGACATACATGCATGTCTATAATTTCTAACAATTTCTCCCTGTTTGCTTGTTAACACCCTTTCAGTATCTTGAAAGCATTCTCCAATTACTTAAGTTTGTAGCTTATTTAAATGCACCAAGGTTACCTGCAAGCATTCTTTCCTTGTTGCTGCTCTCTTCAATGAGCTTCCTTGCATTTCCTATTTCTCATAATTTCTCTTTTTCATGTCAAAAAGTACAGTAGAACTTTTTATCTTTTTTAGATAACATACAGAAGCAACTGAAATCTCTAGACATTATTGTGTTTTCTGCTTTCACAAATTCAAATGAAATTGTCAAGTAGCCACTTCATAATGCGCAACAGGAAGGGCTCTTTTCAGCCAGTATTACTTCAGCATATGGAATTCATTATCAGCGTTTAGACTAGATGTTAACACAGTATTATGAAACTTTCCCTGTTTAGGCATATCGAGTCAGTCTATAGCAAATCTGTGATTTAAAGAACGGTATCTTATTCAACCCTTCCACTGAACTATATCATAACTTAGTATGTTATTTCTATTTACTATCTACTTCAGCAATACAGTTTGTTCTGATAACCTTCTTTCCAATTCACAGATGCCTTTTATACTGATGTTGAATTTTAATTGAATGGAAAACTCAAACGGAAAGCTCAGCTACAACAGTAAGCTGGTCAAACTGCAACTAATCGTAACAATCTACACACAATAGCAAAGTGGTAGATAGATAAAATGGAGGTGAACGTGTATCCTATGAACATTATATTTCAAACTGCCTTCCAGAGGTTGAGAACAAGATAAAATCTTTTTCTCTATATGCACTTCATTGGCTTTCAGTCCCTAGTATGTGCTATTATCATGTCATACGTAAAGGAGAAATGTCTCCCTTTCAAGAACAATACAGACAATACTGATTATACTGATCATACTGTCAAGGTCAAACTAATTTTGCACAGATATGTAGACAGAGAGTTAGATAGAAAGATGCCTAGCTATTTTTTCAGTACAGAAATACTGGTTCATTCTTAGTTGACTACTGAACACTGAACCACAAGAAAACGTTGAATCTTGTTTCTCTTAACAGCAACATAACATAACAAAAGGATAAGAGCCATGCATGTCAGACCAAACATTCATATAACTCAGTATCCTGTCCCAGGCAATGGTGAACAATGATGCCTACAGAATATGCAGCATAAGAGAAAGCAAGTCATGATATTTCCATGATAAACTCTCCCCACCTACAGAAACCCTCTGCACAAAGCTGGTCAAATGTCTCATTTTCAGATTGAAGCATACTGCCACAGAGAGTGGTATTTAAATTCCTTAACACACATTTAATTTGTCACATCATTCCTTTATCATTTCTAATTCTTACATACGCTTTTAAAAACTAAGACCCAGGAACTGCACAAATTATTAAGGATGAAGACAAACCAGAGATTTGTAAAATGTTGTAAAGACATTGCAGACTTTGCTCCTTATTTCTTTCCTAGCAGTTCTCATTTTATCTGCCTTCTTTGTGCACTGTTGAATCATTTGCTATTTCTAAGCACAGAGCTGACTTTTTCATAGAATGAGCACTTATAATTCCTTGATTTCTTCCTTGAGTGGGAATAACTCATCCAGAGCCCATCATTATGTATTTAAAGTTAGCTTTTTCTCCCAGTGTGCATCACTATATATCTACCAACTCTGAACGTCATCTGGCACAGTCCCTCTGTATTGTGAAATCTTTTGCAACTCTCTTCCCTTTATTTTTACTTCACTGAATTGATACATATATATACTTACACAGGATCAAATTATCCTGTTTGGTTTTATTATATGCTAATGAGTATAGGAATTTTCAGTTTATCTCCCATTCTTAGACAGAAATCTTAGGTCAGTTAGACCATTTTTTATTGTTTTTGTGACAGACAAATAATACTACTACTTGAAAGTAAGTGGCTGAATCACGTTGACAAATAGCTGAGCTGGCTGAATATGGCAAAAAAAAAAATTATTTATGGGTCTTTTTGTAAATTACCCGTTCATTTCAATAGTATTACACAACTTTCACATTTTTTACTAACGAAAATTTAGTAAGTAATGCTTTCTTGTAATATTCAAGGAAAGCAGAAGCTACACTATCATTCCAAGAATAAAGAAATATTCGTAATAGTATTTGCTCTGGAAGTGCTCCAGAGGCCTCTTTGAAAGATCTCTGGTCTTCTTTTGGCAAGAAGCTTAATTCAGTTCAATTAAGTACTTCAAAAAAGTACTTCATGAGATTGAACTTTTTAATAAATTGGGCTAAGCAGAGAGGTAATAAAAAGCAACACAAAGGTGTTGCTTACAAGGCAATGGATGCTAGTTCTCAGTAATTTCAGTTTCTACTACGGTCCGTACAATTAAGTAATTTACTAGTGAGATAATAAATAGTTGTTGAGAACTCTTTTTAAACTTTACCAAAGACAACAGCATGGAGTGGTCAAAACCCAGGAAACCTGGGAGTATCATATCAAGATGCAGCATACCAAAAAATGCAGAACAGTTTACAAGTTTTAGCTTTAGCTAAGTTCTAGAAACAGCAATGCTCAGGGCACCGTTTGCTGTGTAACAGGAATCATATTGGGATCTCTTCCCAGGATACTGTTATGGAAAACAAGGCCCCTTCACTATATCAGAATCCAAGAGAATGCTGGAAATAAGGATGGCACATGGATACACCACAACAGCTCAAGGAAAGAGTCACAGTCAGCAATTACTCCCTCTGGACCCATGCCATTGTACCTAGCCCTTCATGCATGATGGATTCTGCTCCTTTAGTAGCAGTTAGCAGAGTGTCCAAGTTTTAACATTCCTGTTACCTGCTAAAAACGCCTATCTTGCTCTAGAGGAAATCTGTCATGAACTACTGATTCAGTGGTTATTCATCTATTTACTGATCTTGCAAAGCTTATCACACATTGGCAGGTCTCACTCTTCCCTGTCCCACAATGTCATGCCAGCTTCTGGTGCTATAATGCTGCCTTACCAAGACGCTATGAGTTGGTTTCAAAACTAACTCCCCATAATGAGAATATCACTACTTCTTCAACATCTATCCCAAATAAATAAATAAACAAACAAATAAATTTACTATCTGTCTTCACATTTCAGTTGCTCAAAGCAGTGACGTATTTTTCTTTTTTCTTGTTCAAAAGGAGGTGGTATAAACCTTAGCAACAAATAAATTGTTTCTTAAATGCATGAATTTGTATCATTAGTAATCCACAGAAAGACCAGGAGCACAGGCCATTGTTAGCTTCCATGACCTAAATGTTTGCTAATCCTATAGCTTTGGGCTGTTCTATGCTAAACATATTTTAATTCACAACAATTCAAATATTTGAATTCAATATTTGATGAGCATTCAGTATGAACATGCTGTCACTTTATAAACACAAACCCTACAATGCTAAAGAATTAATATCAAGAGATTTAGCTGAACTTTGTATAACCACTGGTTTCCCAGAATTTTTAAAACTTCAGTTTTTCTGTTTTGTAGTAGACAGATGATTTGTACATCCTGTGCTCTCATATTACCCCTCCAAGATTGCCAAACAAATATCAAACATGAGTGGTCTGTACATGTAATATCTCTTTGTTGTTTTGCTTTTCGGATAAGTGGTTGGAGAAGGCTGCAAACTGGAGGGTACTATTTTATAAACAAGATATATATACGATTAGTAAAACTGTATGCAGAGATTTCTCTATTTCATTCAGTGAACTATCATGAAAGAAAAATAAAAAAGTCTCTACTTGATCATAGCCTTTACAGTCCTATGGAAAAAAAAGAAAAGAAAAGAAAGAGAAATAAAAATAAAAAAATTAGCTCAGTCAGCACACTCTCTTGCATTCTTTCTAACAAGATGAATATGTAACTTCAGCAGTTGCTACAAGGCAGTTCCTTCACAGCAAATTTATGATTTTTAGCCATAGAAATTACTCTGTAGTACCTGAAACACTATAGAGCAAACTAAACTTGTCACACAGTCCAAAACAGACAGTCTTTCCAATAATGAAGGGAAGTTGGAAGAACTATTCTGGTGAACAACATTAGCATGTGAGCTTCCCTTTGCTTTCCTAGATAGGCACTTTCTTCTCTTTCTGACCACAGGGATTAGCTACACACTGCCCAAAATAAAAAACACTGGAAGCTGTTCAAGTACAATTATTCACCTGCTCCCCTCAAACCACCAGTGGCCTTAACTGCTTGGTTTTCTCAATAGCCAAATGAGCTATGTACCTCAGGGCACTTTGGTTCAAGAGCAAGAGTAGTAACTCACAAGAGAAAGGTTCAAATGTGGAGACAGTGAAAATTGAAGGTGTATACTAAAAAAAATGAGAAGCAAAAATTATTTTTAGTAACATGGAAATTGTTACTGTCTTGCTTTATGTATCTCTTGCTTTCCACAGGAACTGCAGTGTGGTAGGCCAGAACTCCAAAGGCACGGCACATAAATTCTTAGTACCTTCACTGTTATAGGAGAAGGAAGAAATCAAACAAAAAAGAATGACATGAGGTGAACTCAAAGTCTTGAGGAAACAAGGCTAGACTAAGCTGAAACATGGGGAATGTGAGGAAGGGGCAGGCAGAATCTCATGGATGAGGAAGTAAAGGGAGGTAACACAATGAGGAAAATGCAAACAGATTCATCACAAACAGAATGTAATTCTAGCATTAAAGTTTGCTTTTCTCTTCTGCTTTCTGTCAGTGCTGTTTTCAGGTCGTACACTACTGAATGCAGAGAATTTTTCATACAGACGTCTCCATGCTCCCCAGCATTAGTAGCCATCCAACCTGAATGCATTTCAGACCTCCAGGTTCTCCAGGAGCAGTCAAGCACAGAGCAAATAGCAGCTTCTTGCCATGAGCTGAAATTCTTTAGCATTGCAAATTCCGTTTTGTCTCTAAATGTCTGATTGCTAGTTTCAAAGTGTTTTAGTAAGCATTTTTTTTTTAAACTGTAGGGATGTTGTCATAGTTGGTTTTTCTATTCTAACATCTGCATTGGATCCGAGGGCAATAAAAGTATTTTCATTTTTGCGTTTTAATTTGATTTTCATTAAAAGTGCCATAAATATCCTCTAGAAAGAAAATATAACCTTATATTTAAAAAATTAATTTTAAGAATACTTAAAGGTAGATGAAATAATCCTTGATGTTCTTCATGAAGTATTCATGATTAAAGTAAGAGAAGTTGCACAAAAAATAGTAAAGATAAATAAATTTCAAGTGGGAAAATGAGTTCTAATCCTCATCTGTGCATCATCTCATGATTATTTTTGGTTCTTTTCCAAGTCCTGTGCTAAAGCATAAAGAGAACAGTATGATTACAGACCTTAAGTGTCAGCTATGTCAATACCTATTCTGTAAGCATGGCTACCTGAAGCATTCAGGTACTAATCACTGATATTTTCATAAATATTAAACCTAACTGAAATAATTTTTACTTACTTTTTAAAAATCATCTTATTTGCTTGAAATAGAAATACAAAATATCCCTGATGAGATATACCTAGAAATTGTAATTTCACATCAATATCTCAATGGCCACTTATAAGTCCTGGAAAGTTTCAAAAAATATTTCCCAAATTGCAGTAAGGCTTTTTCTGCATTCCCAGACATTTTACAACACATATCAGATCTCTTGCTGAGGAAGCCTGTCTTTGTCAGAAGATAGCGCCATTTTCCTTACAGTCTCTCAAATGCACAGTTGCCTAGGGTGCAGGTAACAGTTAAATAAGCCTTCTCCTCAATCTAATTGTGTAACAACACTCTTAGTCAAGATAGTGAAAAGTCAACTGGAGAATTGAGTTTCTTCAAAAAAAAAAGAAGAAAAAAAAGTAAAACTGACCACTCTGTCTCCTACTGTGATCAATTGTACCTTTCACATCAATGGAAAATTCCAGCTTTCTGCCTTGAATAAAATTGATCTGAGACACAATCATTCAGACGCAGTTGTTCTTTGTGCTCCTTTTCGACACCCTGTCCTTCCTCTATACCACTCTATTGATGCTTCAGCCACTACAAGCAGTTGCCAGAACTACCAAAAAAGCTGATCAATCCTGGTAGTAAAAGTTTTCTTCAAGGCATCATATAAACAGCAAATACAGACAGTTCCATAGTTGCAATAATATTTATCCATGCTCACCAGATACTAGTTGAAATTAAATGTTTGCTAGCAAAAATATGTATATGGAAAAACAAGAAATCAATGGAAATTGTGTAATTGGGCCTTAAATTGTAGGATTCCTATTGATTGTTACAAATTTCCTGCTTTTCTCAGCCTCTGCAATAGCAAGGCAGAGACTGAGCTAACTCGATCTGATATTTTGCTTCCAGTATATAAATTTATATAACTATGGAAACTGTAAAACCAATTATGAATATTCTATAAAATGAAAAGCGTTCATGTAAAAGCCTTGTACAACATATAATGAATGCATTTAGGGAAATAAATTATTCTAAGTCAGAATTTATTTGCCAAATAAATTATTCATTGTGAATTGTTCACCCCCTAGTAATCAAGGGCTAATCTGCTGTTCCTCTAAAGACCAAGTTAGTGGAAGAAAGCAAAATTAATCTGGAGGTTGTAATAATCATTGATTCATCTCACTGGCACATATAATAATGCAATTTGATACTGCTTCCTATTTCTTTACAAAGGTTATATTAATTCATTTGAGGAAGATCAAATCTAAAAAGTGCAAATACTCAAAAAATAGAAAAAGTTCTTCTCTTGCAGCAGACAGTAACATTCTGCCTAAGCAGAATTCATTCTAAACAGTATATGCTTGTTTTTCTGCTATATTATAATCCTCTTTGCCCTCTCAGTTATTCATTTGGACCACTTATGCAGCTTAAATTCTCTTGACATTATACTGAACGAGTATTCTTTCACAAGATTTTTTAGTGAAGGAATTTGATATCTGTTTGCTTTAATTCCGCTTCAGAAAATAACTCTGGAAGCTGCTGGAAGACATTCCAAAACCAATGTCTGAAGTTAGTTATTCTGTGCCCCTCCAAGGAGACATACCTCTTAGACAATACAGTAATTAAATTAAAATGATGCTGAATGCTTCTCATAAAATCACACCAGAAATACAGTACTGTAATTGATTTAAGTATGCATGGTTAGGTAGTAACCTTGCAGTGAAGCAGAGGTAGACTTATTTTGGTTCTTAGTTTCTAGTATTCTGTACTTGACTTAGTAGGTCAAGAGAGTTCTACCCTAGCTTTAATATCTATTTCTCATTTCTCTTCCCTTCTATAGTGTCTCCATCTCATTTATGTTCCTAATCTTCTCTATATGCAATTCATTTATTTGTCTCCTGGCAAATACTCCAGCCTTCCCCACCGGCAGACTCCTAACTTTCTACATTTTCATTTCTCTCTGTCTTCTAAACAACACTTATTTATCATAAGTTCCTACTTTGTTTTCCCCTGTACTGGTGAAGAATTTGTAATTCCCTAAGCCTCTGCTTAGATGTCTTCCTGTGGCATGCCACGACACCATCAGGCAAATCTTCCCAAAGGAGGCACAGACATATTGTTTGTGGAGTGGTTCAGAGATTCCTGACTTCCTGTACCTTCACTGGAGAAAGGAAAACCCTCACCCATGTATATCCCAAGAGTTCTAGGTCCCCCTTCCAGCATCTCAAGATCCTCTTTGATACTCTGTCTGTACAGGTCTCCTCCTCTTCATCTTATGTTCTCTCTGAGGCCCCAACAATTCATTGCACCTCCTCATCCATCTTCTCTTGGCTCTGGCATGCTGACAGCCAAGACCACCAGGAGGAAGAAAATAATGGCAAGGATCCTGCATCAGCTTGTCTCTCTGAGCAAAGCACCATCATGTCTTCAAGAAGTAATGGGCTGTCTCAGACATGCTCTGCTCCTTGCCTTCCTCCTGTGCCCACTCAATCCATCTTGGAGACTATTATCCTCAACTCCCTTTTTTTACTCCTCATTTTTCCCCATCATCAGTTGCCTGTTCACCTTATGTTTGCTCAAGAGATATCTAAGCTCAGTAAACAGGAAGCATTAAGCACTTTGAGAAGGCAGTCTCCTCTCTCGACCACACATGCCTCAAGCTGCACTCATGTATATCCACACAATGGATTCCTTAGGGTAGCTGCATGCTGTCTCTTTTCATGTACTGTAACAGATTTCAGTGGGAAACTAATTTACTACCGCACAAAAACATTCACAATTTCAACAGCCTTCCTCTCCCTTAGACAGGAAGATAAAGGCCAAAACTTCAAATATCTTCTGCAACTTGAAAATGCAAACAGAAGACATGCTTGGGCAAGTCAAAGTATTTCATTTTTAAATTCTCATTCCATTGTTGATACTACAATACAACAAACACACATTTCAAAACAATTGTTTCAAATAAGAAAAACTAAACTCTTCATTTGGAAAATGGCAAAAAGTGATGTTCCCACAATTTTAAAACTTTTTAAATACAATTTTAAAACAGCAAACTAATTTTAAAAAAGCTATTTACCACAAGCCATTTGAGTTCAGTCCCATCATTGTTTTCCAACTGAGTAAGTTTTCATCAAAAAATTGCTCAGATTTATTTATCCTGTACATTGTTGATAATGTTTTGATGTGTATGTATTCTTATGTGATTTTTTCCAGCTTGTTCTAAAAACTTTATATTAACTCACATAAAGTATTTATTTTAGTGATTAAAATGCAAATAATGTAAAGAGAAAACCATAGGCCAGAGAAAAGTCATAACTGGCTTTCATAACCAGTATTATTCCCTTTCAGATAATTAACTCTTATTTTGATGTGTATAACACTTAAGCAACTGTTGTTATTTCTTGCTATGTATTAGAACACACTGTGAATTATGTTAGGCATCTAAATGCGTATTTTTTCCTAGATAAAATGATGTTCAAAGAGTTTGACATTGCCAAGCTAACAGTGAAGAAAGTTAACCCTATACTTCTAAACAAATAAAAAAGAAGATTCATTCTCACCTTTACAGGTGAGAGCTTAACAGCTTTAGAGAATCAAGCCATAAATTAAAACTTGGAATTATAAATGTTCACCTGAAAATCAGATCCTATAAAGGATTGACTCCATGCGTGGATCATTCAGGAAAGTGGCATCATCCAATATCGACTCTTTGGACTGTAAACACTTTCTAATAGAATCTAGATAGTATGCATGAAGGAAGTGTGTATGTGCATGGGAACACATGTCTACGAAAGCACAATAAACAACAGCAGAAAGAATCTTTCTGACAAAGCAAGTGGCACTCCAACCAGCCCTTTCATTGATAAGATTGAATTTTGTGAAAAGTACAATTTTTGTTGCAATGAACATGTATCATTACTGTTTTACATAAAGAATTATAAATTTTCTCTAAATAAAGGAGCAGATTAGTTTGTCTTTAATTGAGGGGAGAGATTAAAAATTCACCTACATAGCTAGAAAATGACGCAATCTTTAATATAAATATAATTAATTAAACCAAAATGTATATATATATGCAGTGCCACTAGCATTTGTATTTCTACATTATGTGTATTGACAAAGCTTTTCCAGCTGAAGCGGATGCCAAAAACAAAATAGAAGCAATCTGAAGGAAACAATCCCACACTTCATTGATAGAAATCACTGGTTGTTTACGAGTTTATTTGGTCAACTGATCACTGAAAATTGGCATTGCTTTGTGTTTGATTAACACTGAAATGCAAGCTTACAATTGCATTTTTTTTTAGTTTGGGTTTTTTTCTTTCTTCCATTCTGTTAGTAGACTGTCAAAGTCAGAGAAAATTATATTCAGGTTAGACATTTGGAACATGATCAAATAAATTCTGTATCCTCTACTGTAAATCCGTGTGACGGTGTAACCTGTTTCTTAGGATTGTTGAAAAGCATACTGGATTAAATGTCTTCAGAATAAATCAACTACTCTGTACTCTGAATTTGATGAGCTCTTTTTTTTTTTTTATCAAGACCAAAAGGCTTCTGAGCAGAGAGATTTTGTGCAATAAAAAATAAAGCCACCTCCTTTCTTAGCCTCTTGTTTTTCCATCCTGGCCTTTAGAGGCAGCACCTGAGTTTTCACAAGGATACAGGTGCCAAAGCATTGTACTCTCATGTGCCTGCAAAAGGAGCTGCAGTTCTTCACAGAGTACCTAACACCTGTGACACAGCTACAGGGCTCTCTCCCACTCCCCGCTTGCTCCAAGTGCCTTGCTGATTTCTTTCAGGAGCAAAAAGCAGTGCCCATTGTGCTATATTGTTTTTCTTCTTTTATGACAGTGATAAGTGAGGCCTTGCAGCAGGAGGACCATTCACTCTGCAGTATTACAGACAGCCCTTATTTGGTGCCTAATGTTCCATGACCCATAAGCATTAAAGGAACTGCTACAAAGTATTTGATCAAGAAAAAGGTATATTTTTGAGCCACAGGCATGCAAAAGACAGTACTGGAGAACAAAAATGTTTCATATAATGAATAGAATACAACACAGACAGGTAATAAAACACCAGAAGGAGAATGGAGCAGGAGAAAAACAGCAGAAGAAAAACGCCTGCACAGAAAGCCCACCACCCAATTTGTGGCAAAGCCACAGATACAGCCAGGCCCAGGCCAGCGAAGAGCTGGCCTCTATGCAAACACTGCTTCACCTGAAGGTTGCAACACTGATGCAGGATAAAAGGAAAAAAATTCATGTCATGTTTTTGTATTAGTCCATCAGTGCCTAGTTTCCTCAGGATCATCAACAGTCCTCTAAGAAATAGACTTTCACAGAGCCAGCCACAGGGTTGGTCCCTTGTGAAAGCACCTGGCACCTGTCTGTCAGACCAGCAGAACAGTCCAAGCCACAAGGCAATGGCAACACCACATTAAAGCCCAATCTGGTGGCTTGGGCAAAAATGGGATATACAAGCACAGTTTTCCACTTCATCCTTCCTTGCCCTTTTCCTTTCCCTCCTGCAAATGAAAAGTTAATTTAGCCAGGCAAGGATGGAAGGGAGCCATCAGGAGATCTCTCACACTCAAAGCAGGGTCTGCTCTGAGGTCAGACCAGGTTTTTCAGGGCTTTATCCAGTCAGGTCTTGAAGACTGCAGAGGACAGAGAACATAACCTCCTCAGGCAGCCTTATGGTGAAAAAAGTTTTTCCTCACTCACAGTCCGAAATTCTCCTGTTTCAGTTAATATCCATCATCTCTGTCTCCCTAAAAGCCTGGGTCCATCTTCCCCTTAACTTCCATGTAGGTACTGGCAAGATATTGTTAACTTCCCCTAAAGCCACTTTTTCTGCAGGCTGAATAAACCCCAGTCCCTCAGCCTCATCGGAGTGAGTAATGAAGCCCCAGCCTTCATAGGGGCATCATTTGTCCATGTCTTTCTGTTACTAGGGGGCTCCAAACTGGACACCGTTAGACAAAGTCTAATGAGTGATGAATGATGGAGGATCTGCTGGCTGTGCCCTATACCTACCGGGGGCACGGCTGAGGAGCTGCTGGGACACGCAGCTGTCCCACGTTCACCTGACCACAAGGGCCCTGAGACCTGCTCCCCAGCCAGTCCCACCCCGGGAATATTGCTTCCTAGGGGCAGCACTTGGCATTTCTCCTCACTGAATTAGTAAATACCTCTAAACACCTTGCTAAAATGCATGTGAGATCAAAACCAACACCACCACAAATGTACAGCAGGGTGAGAGCAGCAGCAGCACCCAAAGGACCAGCTCCAGTTACTGTCCTCACACCTGATGCCCCAGGTAAACCAAAGATGGGTGCATTCAGTATTCAGTAACTCAAAGGCTTGTTTAAGGCTATCAAACAGAGTGGCAACAACAGTCGCAATAAGCAGAATCCAATAAGGAGCTCAGGGAGAAAGCAATCACTTTGTTAGCCCTTAAACTGACAAGAGCAACACAAAGCTCATCTTGATTAACTGTTATTCTAAAATGCGTCAGAGTAATCAGGAAATGCTCTGACATCTCCAGGGGATCGAGGTCTTTTATTTGCTTGCAAAACAGGTGAGTCCTTTAGTAAGCTCAGTATGGGAAACACCTATTTCGTAAGCAGGTGTGGGCTGGCCCTGCTCATGCTCCAGCAGAAGCTGTAGCTAGAGCTGTCCTAGTGACAAATCTTCTTAACCAGACCTATGGAGAACCAGGATATGCTGGCTCAGACTTAGTGTTACATCATTTATGTGCACACAGAATAGCTTGTGTCTGCTCACCAAGCAGGAGGTAGGCAGTACATCCCTTCTGTTTAAGTCAAGCCATGGTACCACAGCCCTGCCCTTCCACTTCTCCCTCCCAGCACATCACAGCAGCAGCCCAGATCATGGGTGGCAGCAGCAGCACTGAGGAACAAAACCCCATGAGGAGGCAACTGCATGTGGGCTGCAGCAGTGCTGAGCCCAAGGAGCTGCCCCTCACTTGTGCAAAGCAGTGTCCTGGGGAATTCACCCAACGCAACCGCCTCAGAAATACAAGTAATTTACAGTTTCAGTACCCCTGGTTGTGTGGCCAGGTTCATTTTGTTGCTGCAGAAACCATTTTCTTTTCAACTGGCCCTGCTACATCCTGCATTGCAAAGTGACCTAAAAAGAGAGGTCTCTCAGCGGGAGTGGGAGGTCCCTAGCAAAGACAAAACCCATGGGGGGAAATCCATTTAGATCTATACAAAATATAAAGAAGCCAAAAATCTTCTCAAGGCATTAAAAAAAAATACTAGAGCATTCAACACTGCATGCTAGAATAAATCAGAGGAGCAACACAAGCCACAGTGTATTTCCCCTTGAGCTTTGTTTTCTCAGAAAGATTATGCTATGTACTTTATCACTGCACTACCCCAACAGAATTAGTTTTTTGTCAGCATATTGCTGTGCCAGCTGATGAAGCTAGTAACAGATTTCACTCGCAAAATTTTGCTAATGTAGTAAGTTTTACTCACTAAAGGTTGAAACTATACTGTATAGCTCCCCACCGCTGCAGTAATCATTTAATGTATTTTATTTAATGATACCAACAAACCAGCCCACGTTAAAAACTGGCTTTCATAAAACTGAGGCAATTTGGTGACTTACAGCAAATAGGAAAGATGTCGAAGAAATACCCAAATGAGGTAATAAACAATTAATTTCAAAGAACCAATCATCAATTTAGTAGCTTACACAATAAAAAGAGATGGTGATGTAAATATAGTAGTAAATATAGTAGCTGCATCTACAAGATGAGATTTAATTGGTAAAATGAATCAGCTAGAGAAACGACTAAAAAATGCAGCATTTTTCAAGTTTAAGGAGAGAGGAGAGAGCCTGCTTTCTGGTTTGTAATATGAAATATCATTGCATGTTTTGTTCCCATTCTACTGAAAAAAAATATCACTGATATCCACTGGAAGTCTGTCAAGTCCCAAATATGTAACTGATTCACCTGGCACAGCACTGATTAGATTTTTTGCCCCAGAGCTATTCTCTGAAAATGCTCACTATTCATGTTCATAGAGTGTAAAAACCCACTTCTACATATCACAGGAACATATCAAAGTGAGACTTCTCAAAATTCAGTATTTTCCTTTATTTTGCCTTCTTGCCCAGCAGAATAGATGCACCCTGATCTATACCTGTAGAGATATTATACCGGTTTGAATTAAGTGGAATGCAAACATGCATGAGAAAGCACCAGACAAAACAGAAGAATAGGGTTAAAAGAAGAATGGCCTATACTGATGACCATGGACACAAACAACAGCAGTGAAACACTCAAGGACATGATGTTTCCATTGAGACCAGGATGTGAGCTCTGCTAAGATAGCATCACAGATGACTCAACAGTGGAGGACCCTATCCCACAGTAGAAGGAGTATAGCAAGGTCACAGCACACGGCATAAGCTGTTCCTCTTCTTGCCAGCTCAGCTGGAAGATAGTTTACAACTCTGAGATACCTAAAGTCAGGAAACATAAACTATGTCCAGCAAACCTGCCTAAAATTTATGAAGGCTGAAGTAAGCAAAATTCTGAGGAAAAAGGGCCATGCCACAGAAACTGCTGAATCCTGAAGGACACAAAAAGACTTTCCAAAATTCCGTTTGTCATCACCAACCAAGAAAACCCAAATGCTATTATGAGGATTCAGTAGCTAGCATTCCATGGCCTTTATGAACATTGAGGGATTCTGGCTAAATCACCTCAATAGACATATCTCAGTGCTCTTGAATATGTGAGTGCGAGGGTAGGAATGAGTGAAACCCATATGAGAAAAAAATAGAGTTAAATCAGTTTTGTTTAAAATAAAAACCAACCTCCTCTTCCACAAGATCTCAAACTCTTATTCATTTTCTACACATAGTGAAGGGGACTGGTACATGGCATGTACTGTACAAGCAAGGAATAAAGAGGGCCTTGAGCTGCCATGCTCTTAAACGCACCTGGATTAGTCTTTAATTATCTAGAGTCTGTCTTTGTTAGATGATTCTTTAGGAACCCAAAGTCCGGGAGATTCCTCTCTTACTCGATGTATTTCAGAGGATCTTTCTGATTAATGCTTGTCCTGGAAGACACCTCTGTCATTTCTGAGCCTTCAGAAACATGATCTGGCATTGATCTATGTAGATGCCATGGAGACAAAGCCCATTGCTTTTTGGATTCCCTTCAGATGCATGCCGTGCAGATTGTTACGAGTGCAGCATGGAGGTTCTTGTTCATTGCAAGTGAAAAAGCATAGCTAATGGTGGTGTCTATGTTGAAAAGGTGTTTTGTAGCTGAGAATTTGCTCTATCAAATCGTGTTATTGTGCTCTTTGCATCTGTTGTAGTTTCCATGGAAATAACTAGGAGGCATTGCTTTCAGAGCAACCTACATAAATGTGATTTAGGCATGCAGCGTTTACTGCTTTTTCACTGAAATCAGACGTGATGATCAATCATTTGAGGTGATTGAGTTTGAGTTTCCTGGCTCCCAAGACTATTGAGAGATAACTGTTTCCTATGCAGTTGAAAGTTCTAGTCCCAAAACTTTTCTCTTGCCTTTTTAAGTTACTGTTGCGACTGTTCGAGTCTTGAAGGCTGTTCATTACCAACTGAACAAGTATTTGGCATGATGACTGCAACAAATAACTGTCAAGGATATCCTGACAAAGTGCCTTAACAAAAAAGATCACTCACCGGGGATATGAGGCAAGTTTCACTGCCTATTTTGTCTTTGTGGTTTCAGTAAGGAGAAAAGGATCGTAATTAGGACAAAACTTGATGGCATTTTTGCAATTTGGACAGTTCTTCACTAAAAATTTAACACTCATTTCACATAGACCAAACAAAGCACTCAATTCAGACAGAGGCAACCTAGCCTAAGACGTAAATCAATACCCTAGATGTGACAGTCTTCAAATCCTGTTACTATTTCACTAAAGAATCCATTCTCTCATCCTAAGAATCCATAGGAGTTGTAAACACCAAGGCGATAAATACAATCTAGATTAAAAGGACACATTTTCACACATCCTTTAGTATCTTGCACTGGTCAGCTTATTAAGATTTTCTGCACGTAACTATATAGAAAGAAATATTTGGCCATCCAACAGCAGAAAGAGTTCACAAAAATTAATGGCAGCCATAAAAATCTCATCTCTTTATTTAGACTGAGTCTATTCTTACCATGAGCTTTGAAATGTGACAGCTATATGTGTTGTACATAGGAAGAAAAATACGCTGTGGCATAACTACAGCTCCATGAAACTTTCCATGAAAACTAGTTTTGCAGAACATTTTGTAAGCAGATAAACCAATTAACGAACTAATGATGAGTCAATCAAAATGTTTAAAATAAACGTCTGTTTCAATTTGTAACTTCTTAAAAACTATTCACTTCAAAATGCATACAAAAATATATTATTTTTAAAAAGTTTAAAACATTCAAAAATCAAAGTATATCATTTTTATTCAAAAGAAAACAGATTTTCATTTTTAGCTCAAAACCACAATATATTGGTTTGTGATTTTTTCAACACATTTCACATTAGTCCTGGTCAACCAGCAAACCAAGAACACAGCTCTTGCTAAGCATTCCCCACTTGTCAGCATAGTCCCACCACCTCATTTCTTCTTTGTTAAAAATCTTCTTCTCTGATAAGCTCAAAGAACAGCAGTCATCCAAACATAAAATAAAGGTAAGGAACAGCCACTTTGTGGGCCTTAAAGCAAAAGAGAAAAGCTTCTGTTTATATTTTTATATTTATACTCAAATGATATGCACAATCTTTTTTAATATTACTACAATGTAATTTAAAAAGGAAATATTGAAAAATAATTTGAAATATTTGAAATATTGAAAAATAACTGGAATGTCGAATCAGATTGAATGTGTGGCAGAAGTTAGCCTTATTTTAGCATACATTGAAGCTTTTTTTTGTTATCAATTTAATTAATGATCAAAGTTTTTATTCAAAATAGTTTCCATTTTCATATCTCAGCTCTACCATCAGTCACTTGTGTGCTGCTGGTTGGAGTGGACACAGAAGAGCTCAGAATTAGATAATAGCCTTCCCACCTCTCAACTTGTTCCTCTGCTTCCTTGGATCATGCCAAGACTGAAACATTCTGCAGGATCACGGAAAGAGCACTTTGCATTCTGCCTTGCAGCAGGAGAAGTTTTCTCCTTCTCCACACCAGGAAAGCTGTTTTGCACATGCAACAGAGTGACTGCATGTGCAGGAGTTGCACACTTCCATTTTGTCCAGCAACTTTTAATACTGTTTGGAAAGATATTAGCATTCCCATATGGGTAACCAAAACTCATATTTAAATAACTGCCTTTCATAGGTAAATTACTTCCTTGAACATTTAGGAGATATCTATTAGAATAATATCCTAGAAGACATTAGGGTAGTGTTATGGTTTGATTCAGCAGATAGCTGAGTTCCACACAGTTATTCACTCACTCTTCCCCCTCCCCAAATGGGACGGGGGAGAGAAGTAGAGAGATATGCAGTAAAATGCGTGGGTTGANGATAGGATAGGATAACATAGGAGCACAGAAACCACAGAGAAAGTAAGTGGATTTCAGTTGTATCAATGTGGGTGAGTGAATATGAGACTACTGTTACCATATTAGCTATGAGCTACAAATATGGAAATACATTTTAACAGCCACTGGCATTTCCTTGATCAAGTTCAAAAGTGCTATAAACATTCTTAAATACAGAACGTAGGCACGGAGAAAAAAAAAAAAAAAAAAAAAAACAGAAAACTGCCAAAGTTTTCAGACATGAAACTGAGATATCTGGTTTTCCTGTGTTATTCAGAAAATCTCTCTTACTTCTCTTAGAATTTCATCACAAACCAGGCAAGCTCTGCACTTTCTTTTTCACTTTAATACCACCAAAATGCTTTCAAACTTTAAAAAACAAAAATTTTTTTGGAGTATCAGGAATTTTTTTCAAATTATTTCACTTTGACAGTCATGTATTAAGTAATGCAGATGATATGGATTTAGGAAAATCTACAGAAAAAAAGATTGATGAGGTAAATATGCTTTTGAAATAACCCTATCACCGATGTTATACTTTCTATCTCATACATACTAATTTTATTAACTAGTTCCCACATCATGTTATATGTGAAGAATATAATGAAGCATATTAGGCAAATTCAAATAATGAATTCTGTCAGTCCTGGTGTGTTGCTATGGCTTGGTATATTGCTGTCAGTTGACCTACCCCAGCTGAGGACCTGACCTCATGTTGTCACAGTTCTAGTCATATTCAGTGACTGAAAGAACGTGAGACATTCAGAGGATGTCTTTTACATGAATTTGTGCACTAAGTTCCTCTTCATCAGAGCATTTGCATGTTCCATTAGCATGAACCATAACACGCAGATGGATCAAACAGCAATCACCACTCTATCACATTCTTATGCATGCCATGATGAAGCTGACTAATGAAAGTTGGCTTTTATTTGCTAAATGTGGAATTGCTCATTCAGCATTAACATTTCTTTTTTTGCATAGAAGAAAAGAGAGAAAGGAGCAAAAGGGCAGCCAAACTGAGCCATCATTATTTTGGGATCACACTTTCGGGCCAACCTCCTCTGGCACTGATTAGCTGAACTCTGCTGAATGAATGAATTTAAAAGTACTTTTTGTTAAATATATATGAAAAACTTCTAGGCCATAGCAAAACATCTTCATAGTGAAAGAGATGGGTTAAATACCTAAACATTAGGAACTGAGATGCTAACATTATTGCATGTACACAAGCCTATATAAATTATTTAACATCTTCATCAAAAATGAGCCTGCTATCTGAACTAAAGATTTACTCGTATGTATACGTCTACACGTCTATATATAATTCTCTCTGTTTCACGTATTCAGGTACTTCAAAATCACAGAATTACAAAAACATTGAATCACAGAATGGACCTCTGGAGATCATCTGGTCCAACCTCCCTGCTCAAGCAGGGTCCTCTAGCAGGGTCACTTAAAATTATGTCAGTTTACATGTTATTTCCGAATTAAAGATATAGTGACAAACTAAACAGAAATGAAATTTCTTTAATTTATGCTTTACACTTTAAATTGCTTTCCTGTTTAGATTCATTTGGATGCCTCTCCAGGCAACGACTAAAGCTTTCACTGTACCAAAACCAATGACAGTCTTGCCTGTATTCTTTCCTTTGAAAACACTACTGAAATAATCTTATCTAAATACGAAAGAAGACAAAACCTCAAACCACTACAAACACAGAATCTTGACCCAGATCCCAGTGGGAAACACTCAAATTTTCACGGAAAATTTAGGACTAGGAAGTCAATAGGTATTTTCCCTTTCCAAAGAGGGAAACCGCTGTATTTATGTCATTCTTCAGTGGCTCTACATGAGTCCCTTCTTCAGCCACTCACAGATAAAATGTCTTATTGAAGACTATAAGAGGTTCCCCAACTAGTGAAAAATAAAGTCCCTGAGTTCTGTTTTAGAAAGATGCTTTAAAAATTCCTTTTCATCACATCCTTGAGAGCCTGAAAAAAAGAATCCTTTAAATCTGTACTCTGAAGAGAAGATTGTACTTTCACTGCAGAATGGATATGCAAGTATACTACTGCAGACAAACACTGCAGTAAAATGTTCCCAGTTAACAAAAGAGCTGCATACCCTTGACACTCACACTGCTTTTTTATTACGTCGCAAATTAATTCCTTGCCCAGGAGGCTTTCATGGCCCTACCATTAAAGTTATACATGTTCTGAAAGGAAATGTTTAGACTATCCAAAGATGCTGTCAAGCAAATTACATCTATTGTTGAATGTTTGCATTTCATTGTCAGAAACCTTCCAGCTTCACTGGCGCTATTTGTTACAAATAGAAATGAAAATATAGGACAGTAAATCTAGAAATATTAAAATTTATAAGAAAATACTAAATTAATTCAAACTTCTGAAATCTTGAAGGAAATACATTGATCTCTGAATGCACTAAGGAAATCAAGATTCATACTCCCACGTATCTTTCTTATAGTCTCACAGTTCAAGTTAATAGTGGAACAAGAATTTTTCATGTTAAAACACTTCTAAGACATAAATTAGTTCAATAAATGTACAGAAGACAAAAAGGAAGAGGAGTTGTTGTTAAAAATGTATCACTCCACTCTAATATACATAGGTCCTTCTGAAAGTAATGCTTCCTATTTACTTCCCTGGAAACTATAGCAGATACAAAGAGCACAATGACACTACTTGATAGAGCAAATTCCTCAGCTACAAAATACTCTTTTTCAACAAAGTCACCATAATTAGCTGTCCATTTACACCAGCAATGAACAAGAGCCTGCGTACAGTGCTCATAACAATGTGCACCAGCAGAGGTGCTCCACTGTCACCACTGCTGAAACGCACCATCACTGCCTCACTGTGCTCACATTCACTGTTTGGTCTCCATCAATGTTTAGCAAGCATCAATGAATGTCAGTGGGTGCCATTTTTTCCACATGGAAGAATTCAATGAAACACCTTTGCTTCATACACATTTCCATCTCAGATGCCATTTTGTCAGGCTGCCCCTCTGCTGCCATCTGTCTTTGTTGCCATGGTAACAAAATGGAATGGGATATTGGTGGGAAGGTTCAACCTCTACGGCCATCCCACCAACATCCACCTCCGATGTCATTGGCCAACGTAATAAAACAGGAGGCACTGCTTTCAGAGAAGCCCTGGTATATGAATAATAAAGTTAATGGAGAAATAGTCAGGTCCTAATTTCTCAGGCAAGAAAATACAGTTCAACATTTATTTGCCAGTGATCCAATCCTGAGAAGATCACACAGTCTGTTACATCTTATGGTTTTAAACAAAGTTGAGAGCTTTGTTTTTATCTCAGAGCTGATAAGATCATCTCCTTTCACACTATCAGTGTTTAAATGGAACAGCACAAAGAAATCAATGGGGAGAGCTACTTAGTATGGTCAACCAAAATTCAAGCACTACATATCATGCAGCTTCCCTAAGATGTGCAATAAATGGCTGCTATCATCAGTCACCGTAATTACATTTCCATAGTGTATCCGTATATTGAGCTGTGTGAAAGACCCCATTTGGTGTATTTGTTATTATTTGGTTTGGTTAATTTTCATGATATATCCATTCCAAGCACATAAGGACACATAGCTTCTGCTATTTGTCTTTCTCAATTCTACGACACAGCCAGCATTTTATTTTATTCCTTTGTGCAAAATAGCTCTGTGCATAATGAAATGTTGAAGATGATAGATAGCTGATTGATATTTCCTGAGCAGCTAAAAGCTGAGAATCCTTTTAGTCTAACATGGAATATATTTTGAAGAATGATATCAAGAGTCTTATTCATTTATTCATTACAGAAAAGTTGTTCATGAGACACTAGGTGATTCAGAGAGTTAAGAGCAAAATCTCTTCAGCACTGAGTTCAAATCAGGACTGAAAATCATCTTTACTGTTCTCATCCAGCTAATCTAAAAAGTCTGTTAGCTTCAGAAGAAACCATCAATTTGTCACTGATGTCCTGTTCCACAGATCCTGGTGAAATAAAAGAAGGTGATTTCAGAGCAAAATTGTCATAGTTATGTGGGAAACTCCCACACAAAATAAGCACCTCAGAATTGTCAAATAGGGACAATTGTGGGAAAGAGGGAATCTCATATATATTTTTCTGTGGCATGTTATATTGTAGAGCATAAAATTACTATAAATTACAGTTTGAACATTTATTGAAACTAGTTTACAACAAAGTACGTATATGGACCCTCAGAAATCTGCGGCCATCTCCACAAAGCAGAACGCAGTGCTTATTTTCTGTCCTTGCCAACACAAGCCTGAGGATCAATATACATTTCTTCCTCTTCTAAACCTTACTTGAGATCATGTTTTGCAACTGTTTTGGTCCAGGTGTCATTTATATTCTTTTTCATAAGCCAAAATATTACTTTTAAAATTCTACAGAAAGAAAGAACCAATCTGCTGCAAAAATGTCTTCACTGTAACTGCATTGAGCTAGCTGACATTTTACACATAGCTCCATGCATATCAACACCAACATCAGACTGAAATAAAAACCCAAAAGAGTATATATTTATCTAAGCTATACAAAAATGAGAAGTCCCACGACAAGATTTATTATGGAATCTTACAATAAGCAGGACAGCAATCCCATTTATAGTATGCATACATAGAGATTGTACAACATGTTCATTGTTTATGATGACTAAAACCACTTCATGGCAACAAACAATCAAGTTTTGTAACTTTAAAAACCCTTTTTTGTATTCTTTCCTTCGCTTTCATAGAAACATTTAACTCTGCATGAGATGTGACATGAAATTTCACAGGGAATGGCTTGCTTGGGGGACAAGTGGTTGATGGGAGTTGTAGATTGGGCTTGTAATGGAAGCTAAGTTCAACCTTAAATGTGCAATAGCTGTAACCACCTCATAATAAGAAAGAAGAAAAAAAAGATTAAGTCTTGGCATATTGTTTTGTCACTCAAGCACCCTGGAGTTAGCAAGAAGCATTCACACAATCCACTCAGAATAAGGCATGCTAAGAAAATTGAATGAGTATAGGTTTCTAACCTTTCTAGGGCAAGGACTTATCACGTTTCTTTCTTCTAGATTTATTTTGGAAAAGGTATGTTAAACAGTTGGGGTACAAAAGCAACATACAGTGCTGCAAAGTTGGCTTGTACTAAGCAATCTCCATAGACACAGGAAAGCCATTTACAGGTTTACACGTAGGTCACAGTGCACAGTTAACTAGGAGAAACACTGAAGATTGAACTACACTGCATATTCAGCAAATGGAATATGACATATTTTACTCTTAGTCAAACTTAAGCAATGATTAAATACTTAAATTCTTAGATATTTGACATCTTGAAAACACCAATGGTAGAATTCTAACCTGATTTTTCTTTTGTGACAATATAAGTTAACAGAAATAAAAGAACTCAGGAAAGACTAGAGACTTGTACTGTATAGTTCTCTGCATGATCATGGCTTCTGATATTACAGCAGACCAAAATATGAATTCCACTGTACTTCCAAGCACATTTTTTAAGTTTGATTTAGTGGGACGACAAGCTATCAAGCTGCCAACCATCACAACCTTCATGAAAATGAGAGAATCAGAAGCTGTTGTGGACAATTAATTACTAAAGTAGAGTTTCAGATGAAATCAGCTTCTGGTTAGACACTGAAATTAGGATATTTCATTTTCTTAAACATTCAACAACCAGCATTTTCCACTGTTCCTAAGAATGACAGAATGAGTAAATGCTGCTGAGAGCAGGGAACATTTGAGATTCTGACTACTGCATTTATAAAAGCTGAGCTCTTTTGCTAATTCTTTTGAATAAAATTTATGTTGCTAATAGAAAGTCTGAATACAACAAGAACTGCTCTCAAATGTGCAGAGAGGTATTATTACTATGCAATAATTACTGCTTTACTGACAAATATCTATCATTACTAATGGTCTCTTAAGTAGCTGGTCATACAAATTCTACATTTGCACAACACAAATTACTGTGCTTCAGATCTCCTCCTGTTAAGTCATACTGGATGTCCTGTCTGAAGCAACTTCAAAACAGTCAAACAGATGGTATATAGTCTTATAATAATGGTAAAAATATTTTTAGCAGTAGTTTCTTTCATTACAATTTTTAGGTGGCATGGAATGAACAAATATACCATAAACGTAAGAGACTATTCATATTTATTAGCAACAATTAAGCTGCTGCTGTCGGTTCAGAAAGTTTATGAAACATTTGGGGTTTGGGCTATTTGAAATAATATTTGAGAAATGTGGTCATTTTCTTTTGGTTGCCGAGAGATATCTGGATAAAAATGATTAGGTTTCTCATGTCTCCAACAGGTAAATTACATTTTTTTCTGAATACAATTCTTGTGACACAAAATTAAGAGACAGGATAAATTATAATCTCCTTTAACATACTCTGTATGTCAAAAACACATTTTAAAACTGCAGTAGGAAGTAAAGCTGCTCTTTGAATATGTAAGTTTATTTCTGACTATAAATAATTTTACACAAAAGCTATTATTTTCTTCAGTCTTATAAAACAAATTTCTGTACACAGAAATTGTTTCAAAACATTTCTTCTATGGATTGTGATCTAAAATTTGAATTTTATTTGCAGCACTTTATAAAGAGTTACCCTCCCATTTTTCAAGAGTCTCATTTGTGTAACTGAAATATGGTCAATAAAAAACAAACAATTTAAAGATAGACTTGCAGAATTAGATTGATTGTGAAAATAAAAACATTTTGCTTTGCTGTCTTGAGTTACTATACTGAAATCAATATGTATACAGGTGCCCTAGGTGTTTGGAAGGACAAGGATCACATACTTCCAGAAATACAGGCTGGCTGACCCTGAGATGTCATTTCTGGACACAGAATCCTTTCGTTGGATTCAATGATTAGATGGTGGAGTTATAACTTTTAGTGGATCAGTTAGAAAGTATCTGCAGGAAAAGAGGCACTGGTAACTAAATAGTAGAAAATACCTTTTGAATATGATCCACAACTGAATCAGCATAATGTACTGACTTCCTTATGAGTTATAATGTAGGCACATAAGACTTTAAGAAGATTAACTACCTAAAAATTCAGACAGCCTGCAGGGAATGCCTTCTTGAGTCTTCCAAAAGAGCTAATGTTGATATCAACAATAGGACTTAGGCATCATTTAATCAACATAGTCAAAACAGGCCATCTACAAAATCCTTGCTTTCAAATTCCTGCCATCCCTCATTGAACATATAATCTGCAAGTTCAAATTCTGGATTCCACTCTCTGCTTTCAGTGCATATCATTCAGCAACTGTTTTATGTATAAATATTACAAGAAACGGGGAGTGGATCCTAGAGTACGCCCCTCCATACAAACAGGCTTCATTGCTGGCCTACTAGTCCTGGTCTTAAGATATTTATATCCCTTTGCTCAGAGCAGCACAGCTACTCTGGTGAAGCAGATTTAGGTGATAGAATTACAGAACCATAGAATCACAGAATGGGTCAGGTTTCAAGGAACCTTAAACACCATCTAGTTCCAACCCCTCTGCCATGGACACCTTCCACTAGATCAGGTTGCCCAAAGCCCCATCCAAGCTGGTCTTGAACACGTCCAGGGATGGGGTAGCTCTGTGTTCAAAAGCAGCACAACCATGGACAGTGAAAGGATGAGCTCTCACACACTCATCTCCCAGTAATCTCTAATGTTATAGAAAGTTGGAATTCATGAAGGATTTGTAATTAACACGAAAACTACTCTGTGCTATCAAATTGTAGATAAGGGAACCTAAAGGATATGATAACACTAAGTACTACAATGATACAAAGTTTCAGAAACATAAAGAGATCCATAAAATAAAATTAAAAAATAAAACTATTGAAGCTTTGGTAATAAGAATATTTATTTGGTAAATTTTTTTAAAAAGCAGGAAAGTAGAATGCAGTAGAGCTATCTGCTTAGTACTGCTTTCCAAAATCAGATTGAAATAAAGTTATTTGTGACTGTTCTTGAGGTTGTGTCTTTAAAAGAGTATGATAAAAACTCCAAGTATATCAGTGACAAAACAGCAGAAGCCCTAGCACACAGTAAATACAGACAGAAAATGAATTTCCATTGCTAAAAGCAAGTAGTGAGTTGAGTTCAGTCTTAGAAGAACAAGTTGTCTGCTTTTTTTTTTACGTATAATTACATACTGATTGCTGACCTTATTAATGTATTTCATTCTGTGATGTGATTTTCAGACTTCATTTTATCTCCAATATACTTTAAAAATCTTATTTCCAGGGACAGAGAGTACATGAAGTTATCCTGGTGTAACCTCTTTCAATTGCATCATCTGTTGTTTGCACTCAACTAAAATCACCCTTAGTAAAATCCCTGAAGATCTTGAAGTGTGTACTTAAAACCCATTGAATACTCATCCTTCTGGATTTATCAAATGACTTCAAAGCCTACATACCCTTTTCTTCTTAAAACATTTAATCACAAAACACTTGACTGATGAAAAAGTTGGCATTTGTGTCAGAAAAGGAGACACAAAGCTATCTTTTTCTTTTTTAATCTTTTTTTTCTATATCTTGAGAGAACCTTGACATCACATAGCTCCAGTGGAAGACATTTATTTCTTCTACAGAAAGTGAAATCAGAGAATGATTTTAAACGTGTAAGTTTTAATCTACTCACACTAAGCAACAAAAATAGGTTTGACAGAAGTTGGACAGTATTTCCCTGACACCCCTTTGAAAAACAGAGGAAAGGGCAAAAATCTACAGACCTACATAGAAGTCACTTGTGCTCTCTTGAAGGACTCAGTGCTCAAGGGGGATATTAGCAAAGACAGGACCATTGAAGTGACAGCACTTTGACACTGCTTACAACGGCCCCCAAAAATGGGAGCTCTGCAGTGCTCTCCATTAGAGACCTCTTCTGTCCACAGCCCATGAGTCTGAACCGAATGTGACAGAAACTGCTTGTTAGGTTGAAAGGACAAGGACAAGCCAACATCTCTTCTTCTTGTACATGATGTTAACTGTTAGCTTACTCAGGCTGAGGAGTCAAGGTCTCTTCTTATGCTAAGGAAAATTAATAAGAATTATGACTTTTAAATTGGGTTACTTCACACAAGTAGGCCTTAAGGGCACATCAAACCCCTTTTGAAAGCACAGTATTTTCTGTTTCAAGCTTGTGAGAACAAGGAAGTACTGCCCTGGGATCCAGATAAGAAGAAAACAGAATTTTAGAAAATATATTGGGCCACAGAGGGGAAAAGGCCACAGAATGTATCTCTACACTTCATGCATATCCATTTATCTTTTGTCACTCTTCAACTATATCAGAAGATAGTGGAAAAAAAAGAAGAGGATATATAAGATATGAAAAGAAAGGACAGAAATAGGACAGAAATTGCTGATGACATTCTCTTGTTACCAAAACTGAAATAAAACTCACAAATAATCACAGAAGTCAGGAAGGCTGTGTGGTTTACAGAAAGAACCACTCATCATCAGTGGTGGCCAGTATTTCTGTAGAGCAAAGCAGCTGCAGTCATATGTGCTGTGCTCATAGAAGGCAAGTCAGGAACAATTCTGTTCATCCATGTTGTCTAATTTTGGGCTCCTGTGTCCCTCAAGACAGCTGTGCAACTGATAACAAAGGATGGTGCTTCGCACACGCCACACAGCAAGAGTTGAAGCCTGATGGCGACCAGCGTCAGCACTTTCCACTGTCCACATGGGCTGCTTAACTCTGCTCACCAGCCTCATGGGGAACCCGACACACAAAAAGCACAGTGACATAAATGCCTTGCCCGAGTTTTTAATTTTTTTTCAACCCAATCACCTTCTTACAGTCAGGTTTAGCAGAGGTCTGTGCAGACCATTTTCTAAATTTATAAAGCCTCTTCTTCTGTTGTTATCAAAGTGTTGTCAGTTTCAGTCAAATTCCTTGCTATTTCCTTATGAGCTGATGACTGGAACTGATAAATGATGATGCTATCTAATTATACTAATGAGATTAGGTCAGTAAGCTTCTGCTAAGGAATGTTTTGTGCAAGTGTCTGTTCTCTAAATGTCAGGCAGATGTAGATTCACACTATGGGACCTCTGTACAGTACTCTGCAAGGCATAATAATGCTTAACAGAAAAAAACTCCTGCTTTGAGGCAACAGAATTGCTATCTTACAGTACAGCGTCAGGTTTCTTTGGAAGTGCAACAAAAACCACTGAAAGTGCAGTGAGTCCAGCTTGGGCTAGCACAGACAGGAAATTATCCACATCAACACTTACGGGGAGCAGGAGGCAGTGGTTTCCAATGCTGTCCATGTTTGGCTCCAAATAGTTCCCATGTCTTCAAGGAAGCTGTGTTTACCAACACACGATTTTTCTACACAGCTCTGAGCAGTTCCACACAGAGGCGCTTCAGTTAGCACTAAGCAAAATTGGCTTCGGTCACTGGCACCCTTACAAAATATCTTTTACCAGATGCTAATTTTGCAGGATTAGTATTCTTTCCCCGAACGGCACCGGCATTTCTTTTTCATTTTCAGACTCCTGCTAGATGCTCAGAGGATTCTTTGTATGTGAGAGTTGAAAACACCACTGTGATCTTACGTCCTGAAAATAAATCAACAGATTCTTGATATAAATGCTTGGATCTTCCACTATTAAATCCTGGAATATGACCTTGCAAGGTCCTCTCCAGTTCTGTTTTCAATCATAAACTCCTAGCTGGAAGGAACAATCACATGCTGTGATTCCTTCAAAAAGAAGCTCCTCTCTGATCCTGTCAGCATCAACATTTCCTTCAAAAAGAAGACAAACAGCCTTCACTTTCTTTATTGTCTGTTAGATAGTATAAACTATGACAAAAAATCCCCAATAGATTGGAAAAAGAAAGAAAAGGTTATTTTAAAAGGTGTTAAAAATTGATATTTAAATCTTTTCTTTTTTTCCATCACAACCATTAAGGGCACTGATGCTACCAACAAACCAAACCCACAAAAAAGTATTGCTTCAAAAATTGAAAAAACAATAAACATTGCTTATAAAATTACAGAAACAAAAGAATGATACACTATCACAGTAAATTTCAATGTACTTCTGGAAGATATAGCCCAGCTTACAGAAAGACATAAACCAGAAATTTTTTGCTTCCAGAGTTCTGGCTCCAATAAGCTCATACAAAAACCCTTAGCTACTTCATACTTCCTCTAATTTATGAAGAAAGACTCTCACCTCCTACAGCAAAGCTCCAAAGAAATATTGTCATAAAGAACAATGCTTATTTTAAATAGGACGTTAACACAATGTGATGCAGAATTACTTGTTCTGGGCTTTTACACTTATTATCTATCTTTATTATGAAAATGTGCATACAAAATTAGTTATACTCAGCAAACAACTATGAAAGCTCTGTTATTTTGTGGGTTTTTTGTTTGTTTTTAATAAACTAAAATTTAAAAGTATAGAAATATACAACTTTGAAGGAAAAAAAATCAGACTTAAAAAATTGAATTTAAATGCTCGACCACAGTGATTTTACTTATGAGACAATCTCTAGCAGCAGGAGAGAAATCAGAGCACGGCAATAAATTATAGTGTTAATTCATCTGATTATATAAATTCAGTATTCTCTTCCTCTCTCTTTTTAAATCGGTGCTTGAAGGAATAAAGTTATTGCTGAAGCTTCCTTTCCTGTTCTGAATGATGAATCTCACATTATTCTTGAAATTTCATACGGAATTTAGTACTTTAAAAATAATATTTCTTGTTTTATGGCTTAGCTAAAAAACATCTACCTTATACTTACGACTGAAATATTAGAAAATCATTGAACTGAAAAATAATATAAAATTTGTTTTCTGACACCATTTACAAATTTTCATCACATTTGACCTTTTTTGCCTAATAGATCTTATTTATTAATTGAATGAATCTTTTCTAAAAAAGTGTAATGTGAGAATCGGGAAGTAAACAGTAGCACAGTTACTTGAATACAACAAGAGACTGCACTGTTCAGCTACAACTGACTGGAAATTTTACATTAAACCAATCCCCAGGAAACAGAATGAATCAAGAACTGAAGTCTACACTGCACTGGCATGAGATTAAGTTGCTGCAAACACAACGTAATTTTGGCATTAGTGGGAAGCAGGTAAATGCTAAAAGGTTATTGAGTGGGCAGAGCTCAGGGAAAGAAGCAGGTAACTGAAAACTCTTGATCTTCTTGAGAAAGAGCAGTGAGACATTCTTCTGGCCATGCCTCTCCCAGGAGGCTGTGCAAGGAAAGTGCTGCTGGAAGACTCAGGCAGAAACAAGTCCTGCCGAGGGGTGGGCAATCAGCACAGGTGGGACTTGCAGACTGGCGAGATCTGCTGGTTGTCTTTCCCATTTCTTCTCACTAGACTGTTTTTTTTAAATTCCTTTTTGGGGTTAAAAAATCCTGAGATTAATATCTCCAGCACTTGATTTTCTTTTACACATCTTATAGTTCTGCCTTGTTTTTGAAGCCCTTTTCTCTTTTCCACTAGCTCTCAATTAAACATTACTCAACCAAAAAAAAAATTTTAATTAGGTTTGAGAGGCACTTCTTGCTTAAGAGAATAGAGAGGAAGCAGCTAATTCTTGCAAAATATTGGCCGTTTGTCCTCACAGTTTATAGGCTAGGAGAGGCTGAAATAATTTGTGTAATAACCAGCTGGATCTGAATATTTCCGTCTCAAGCTGTTGGTTCATTCAGTTTTCACCCTCTCTTCAATACAGCAGTTTCCCACTGAATTTGCTGATCTTTAAATTCCATCTGCGCTTTCAATCTATTACCCATCTGCACAGCCTGAACTTCAACTAAACCTTGACCAAGTGCTGAGTGAGCACACTGCAGTGCTGTTATACTCTGTGCCCTCCTTCCTGAGCTGGTGAATAAACATTAAACACGACCAACATTAGTACAAGTCATACCTGGCAATTCTATTTATTTCTCTGTCTTAATAAAAGAGAGAATTACCCTATTTTCCTAGCCGATGAATATTAGTAATTTTATATGTTAAAATAGAATTTTTTCCTAAATGCACTAAAGCATTTAAGTTGGTAACTGTGTCCTCTGTGTAGCGAGGCTGTCATTTCCACTAGACCGTAAGTTTCACCTTTTACCGCCCTGTACGAGCACATGACCAGCTGGAGGGGCTCTCCAAGCCTGCCTGGCTCCGTGCTGAGCGTGGGGTCAGCTCTGTCCACCTGCAGAGGTGTCCTACAGCACATCATGTATGTCATGAAACCACAGCAAACCTCCGTCCAGGAGACATAAGACTTGATGTGCCACAACCTCTTGCTTCCCATTACCACACAAAGTCATCGTGGGCAATTCTCAGCAAGGCAGTTCAAGGTGCTTTAAGAAAGCTTTTATATAGTAAGCAATGCAGCCATGTCTCCACTCTACAGGCACTGATAACACTCTATTTTCCTTTTTTAATAGAAATGAAAAGACTAGCAGAGATTACATATTTGGCCTACATGTAGCAAGATTTTTTTTCATTTAATATGTTCTAGCTAAGCCACAAGGCATGATAGCACCAGCTTTAAAGATACAGTCTAGCAGTCAGGTCATATGTCAGCCCAGGTTTCACAGAAAAACAGACCAGAAGGCTGCAATGAAAAAACATTCACCTGGATCACAGAGTATGACAAATGCACTTTGCAAGATCACACAGGATTTCATTTCCACTGCTTCACTAACAGGCCTGTTCTTGAATGTCTGCTATGATGATTCTTCAGCAAAATGAGAAACGATATTTGCAAATGCAAAGCTATTAACAATTCAAATGGATTATAATACTAATTAAGAAACCACTAAGCAACCGTGCATGACCTATTCCTGATTTGTACCAGGAGACTCTGCAAACCGAAAGCAAAGGAGAAAAATCACGAAAGAGGAAGACCATGCTGAGTTAAATGGATCCATCATTCTCTATTAAATTAGAATTTCTATTCTAAAGCGTTTTTGTTAATACTGGATCTGAACTAAAGTTATTATTTCAGCAAAGCAGAGCTGTGCAAACCCATAGTATGAATTCTGTGAAATTATACAGAAAAACAATGCCATTTTATATTACTTTAATCTCTACTATTACGGTATTTAGAATTATATTTTTAAAAAATCATTCTTTCCAAGCAAAATCCATTTTAGTGCAATTATAGATCCATTCCTTTTGACTTTTTTATGATAAAAAAGGAATGTTTATGTTCTAAAATCACATACTCTGTAATAATTTTTCTTCATTTTATCCATTTTTAGATTTGTAATGAAAAAAAACTTGTACTATTTATATTTCAAAATACAAAAAAAATTGCTAAAGGCTTGAGAGCAAATCCTGTGGCAGCAGACTGGAGAGTTTCAATCAATTATGATATAATTAAGATAATTTTTAAATTAATACTAAGAAAAGCTATTTTACTAGATTCTGAGTGCAAAAGTTTCACATTCATTGTGTGCATCAGATCTTGGAATGACAGTTTTGATACAGCATGTTAGTCTTCCCCCGTGCAGCAGGAAGGTCTACTTACAAAACACATTTCCTCCTTGCACCCCCAGTACACTAGAAGCCTGCTTGATTTAAGGCAAAACAGGAAGCACATCAGCTTCGTTTTGCCCACAGACTTACCACAAATCTGCTTGATTAAGGTTAGAAAGTGAATATTGCTGTAACATCTGCCTGCTTGGCATAGTTGTACAGAAATAGTAAAACAGACAACAGCACGAAGTCTGCAACTGTTTGGAAGTCTCGGATGACGTGCACCAGCCTGCAAACACGCAGAACCCATCTGACAGCATTTGCGGGGGTAACACCTGCCTGGGCAGTCCGAAGCCACTTGGTTCTGATCTATGAAGAAGTAATCTTTAGAAAAGATTTGTCCTGATCCATGGAAGAAGTTTATCCAGACAACAGTGCCACAAGTGAAGCTGGCAGAAAGAAGACACTCATTTCAACTCCAGTTTCCCTCACTAAAGAACTTTTGACAACTCCCAACTAATTGGCGAGCAGCTACGAATAAGGGCAGCAGAAGTGTACATTTGGCCTACTAAAAGTGCCTCCAATAGCAGGCACCAAAAATAGCTGCCTGCACAGTAAAATATCTATTATCAGCTAATGCAAAGCAAGTTCTACATAATGAGTCTTTTCCAAGGACTCGAAACAAAAATACAGACACATGGCTTGAGCAGAGGTCTTTTGGGATATGTAAAAAATCATTTATTTAGATAAAGATGGAAATTTTGATTTAAAAAGTATGCGACTGAAAAGTAATCTTATGTCTTCCATTGAAAGCAAAAAGGATCTCTGGGAACTTTCATGATGTCAAAGCCTGGCCATGAGAAAGGTTTATCAACAATAAAACAGCTTTGATGTCACTGGAACTTCAGGAGACTGCTCTGCTGAGAATTGTAATAGCTACTTCAGAATCTATAAATAAATAGAGGAAAAAACAAAAGTCTACTGAGCACTTACATCCACCTTAACCCTGCCATGTTAATGTAAATGTCTGTAACCTTTCAACTAAAAAGGAATAAATGCTGAACTTGATGCAATGGCCTAGCACAACCAGGAATTTTACCACAGACCAATGGAATTCAAATTTGCTGTATATTATACCTTTGTAAAGTTAGGAAGAAAGGCATTCTGACAGTGATAATTTTCTCTCACATTGAACTAGAAGGAAACTTGTGGCCACTCTGAATTTCTATGCAGTACATACAATCTCTCTCTTTAAAAACCTAGAAACATGGGGTCGAAGCAAAGCACTGCACACTGAGCTGTCACCCTATTGCTACCTAAGTCAATGTAAAAGCTGTCCTTGAGTTTGATGTCTCAAGATAATTGTCTAGAAAAGAAAAGCTACTCCCAGTCAAGCAAGCAAGCAAGCAAGCAAGAAAGGAAGAAAGGAAGAAAGGAAGAAAGGAAGAAAAGAAAAAAACCTGCTCAGACCTCAGACTAATATAGAAACAGCCAAAACAAGCCCAGAATCTTATTTATGAGGTCTGAGCAATGAGGCAAGGTCATGACCAAGTGCACTTAGGATCAGCCCATGCATAGCAAGCCCATACTCAGCTCTCCCAAGGCAGGGGGTCAGCACTCATAGACCCACGACTCAGGAGGCCAGACAAGGTTAAAAAACTCTCTAACACAGTCTTGGCTTCTGAGCATAGATTTGTCCCAGGAGGTTACTTTGCAGGAAGCCAAGGCTAAATAATAAAAATGAACTTCAAGAACAATCGACTTGTCGTTGAATTGTGCACTGGAACTGCAAGAGAGCTCTCTGGGAAATATACACAGCCAACAAGTCTTCATCTGGCCAGAAATAACCCACCTTACTTGACGGTTTCTGTGGCTGTCTTTTGCCTCTAATGTAAATCCTACAAACTGAATTGCTGTAGGCGCACGCTGGACACACTTTTCATCCTGGAAACTTTCCCTGCTAGCCACGCCAGGTATCAATCAAGTCAGAATATTTCGTAACACTTTTCATATGTCCGTACCACAATATTCAAATACTTTTAACTATTGATATAAAATCAATATGTTTTACATCATCTTTTGGGCTTTCAAGTGAAGTAAGTGCATTTAAGCTCTTTGATGGCAAGAAGGGAAATAGTATATTAAATATGTAAACATCTACTCTTTTAACAGTTATTGTCAAATTCTGTCTAAACATGTCTTAAATACACAGCTTCACCCACAAATTAAACCCGTCATGATACGTTTAAGTAAAGTGGAAAAAATAAGAATGAGAGAGACTAACACTGAACTGCAATATCAAGATCTATCCAGCAGTCTATATTAATTGCCACAAAAAATAAAATCTAAAAACATTGTAATAAAATATTTTGGAAAATAGTAGAAAAAAAGATAAACTTAGAAGGTTATCTCTTCCTCTGGAGCAATGCTACTACAATCACTTTCAAAATCCACCACTCTAGCAGTATAAAATCTAATGATTAATATGTGAGTGATATGCAAAATATTATGTAAATGATATGCAAATCACAATGACTGATATCAGGTCAAAGCTGCATGCCATTAATATTCTACTAGTGATACAAAATTACTGTAAAATGCTGCCCGCACACCACCAAGACAATTAATGACATTCTCCACACATACACTAACTCGCATTACATTTTTTCTTAATCTTCTTTATTTCATACACAGTGCAAAGAATCCTAGTCACTACTTCAGCATGTTAGCTTCCATCAAGACATACAGAACATTTCCAGCTGATAAGCACTAACCCTTCTATCTTACAAGTTTGTAAATGCCACCCTCACACATTACCCAAGAGATGTACATTTTAATCTCTCTCTCATCTGTCACAGTGTGACAAAATTTTACAGCACGCTGATTAAGCAGAAATATAAATTTTTGTTTAATTTTCCCTTTCAAAACATATTACCTGTACTAAAATTAAGATACCATTACACATAGCAATGCATACTCAGCTGTGAAGAATAATACAGGAGCCACGCATTTAATGAGGGAATGTGGCAAAGGCCACATTCTCCAGGCAGAGCCACCACACTGCTCTGTATTGACCATCTCACACAGCCTTGGGAGCACAGTTACACAGCACAAAACTGAACGGTTGAATTGAAAGCTCATCTTAAACCAGCGAGTTAGCATCTTAACCTGCATTGACCTACAGAGGACAATGGAGTGGACTCTCATCAAGTTTGCAGATGCCACCTAACGGAGGAGGGCCAGCCAACACACTGAAGGGAAAGGCTACCATTCAGAGAGACCCAGGTGGTCTGGAGAAAGGGACTGACTGGAGTATCAAGGACCTTCATGAAATTCAGTAACGAGAAATGCAAAGCACTGCCCCTGGGAAGGAAGAACCCCTGTAGCAGCCCAGGCTGGGGAGGAACTGGCTGACTTCTTAAGGTTCCTTCCAGCCTGAATTATCTTGTGACCCTATGATCCTAAGAGCCATAAGCTTCCTTTAAATATATATTATATAAAGCAGCCATATCTGAAGGTGAAATAATAATGGAACAGCTGCAATGTTTTAAAGAAGTGTACTACTGCACCTAACAATCTGTCTCTCTCTCTCTCTCTGCTGCACATACTTTCATAAACACTTTTTCCAGTGTCACTGGCTTTGCAGTGAAAGTATCATGTCAAGGACACTACCCTTGTCATCTGATTTTCTATCCCTTTCATCACTAATTTTGACAGAAATCCAGATCTTTCAAACAATTCTCATTTCCTCTATCTGAAGATTGCTCCGTACTTTTTCAGCAAGATACTTTGCCAATTCCAGCCACCTCAGTTCTCATCTTATAAAATGCCCTTTTCCCTCAGATAATGAAGTGTTTGCTATTCAGGTATTTTCAGAGGCACTAGATGCCTGATGAGGTTTTTTTTGTTTGTTTGATATGAAACAGTTCTGTATTTGTATTTCAGTAGTCTTTTTTCAAAACCATAATAGCAAAAATACCAAGAATACTTGCATCCTTGTGAAAAAGAGGTATAGATACAGAAATACTTTGAGTCACATATTATGAATCCTTTCCTGTAACTTAATTTCAGTACAGCACAGTGGTCTGTAACAACTGTGTCATTTCAGTTTCCTTCACCTTGAGCAACAAGCATTATTACAGATAGAAAGAAAAGATATGGACCAGTGGTTGCGCCAAAAGCTGCAAATTTAGAAGAATCTGCCTCAGTTCTCTAAACAATTGTAAGTTTTCTATGGACTTTATAAGACCCAGTCAGACATTTAGACTGCATCCATAAAACTGGCTGTCATGATGGCATAGTAAGATAAATAAACATCTTATAGAATAAACTCCTGGAACACCCTGTTAATAAAGATGAGTCATACAAGTACCATTAATACATAATCACGTAATTACATTTAGATATGAATAGGATGCCTTGTGAAGAAGACATGTAAATATGGAGAGATCAGGTAAACAAAAGGAAATTAATTTGCAGCAGGGAATTGAGTCTGCTGCAAAGCAAGTATGTCAGAGGTATAAACGCAGTAAGATTCTTGAAGCTGTACAAAGATAACTTCTTAATAGTGGAGAGTATGTGTCATTTTTTCCCTGGTTATTTGTTTTATGTGCTTGTTTTTAGCATTAGAAATATCAGGGACTGAGTTCCCTGTAGTATTTGTGTTTGTTCTGAGATGTTTGCTGAAGGGCTAGCATTGTTTGAAGAAGTCACGTGAATAAGGACATCATATCTTGAGCAAGATACCTGGTTTGGAGCTTGTCTATACATGGCACTGTACAAAAATATTTAACTGTATTCATCAGCCAGATCCTAACAATGTTGAGCAACATTTAGGGATAGAAAAGCAGACAGATGCTAACAAAACAAATCCTTGATGAACACATAATGGAAATGATATCTCCATGTTTGAATTCCAAAGATTTGCAGTGAAATTTGCGGAACTGAATGCTGCTACTACTTCAGAGAGACTGTCACTCAAATATCACCCTTATGCTTGCAGTACCATTCCTACACACTCCCAATGGGTGCCTACTTGCAAGCACAACAAAAACTGTTAATCCTTTGAGAGCACGTTCTTAACTGTTGTGGTTATTTCCACTTATTTACAGTTTGAAGCTGGAGGGCGTGATTGTGCTGACCACTACAATGTGAGGTCTTGTGCATGACCATATTTCAAGGAAGCTTTTCATAAGTTCTATAAAGAACATAAAATCCTCTAAGGAGATTGGCCCATCCCCACATCTTAACTTTACTTTTCCAGATGTGTTCCCAGAAGATTAAAAAGTCATTCAGCTTAATTCTCCCTCTAGGGAATTCAGCCATCTATACAAGCTGAAGTCAAAAACTGCCCGGTTATTTTCATTCCAAGTATTTGATTTTCATTCCAAGTATTTGTTTTTCAAAAATAAAAATATCTTTTTCACTATCAAGTATCTGGCCTATTTACTTTAGTAAAGAACTAAAGTTCATTAATATGAATACCTCATCTATAAAACAGAGCACAAACATCAATCTCTTGTGAAGTGCCAGGAACACTGCCATCGTATTGGGATGGAGTATATTTAATTCCATCTTTACCATGGCACCCAGGCAAGTGATGGGACTTTTGAGGAGATTATTTACAGAAAACAATTGCTCCTTGTAATAAACCACATTGGTGCTGGCTTGCTGTGTAGCCAGAAAGGCAGGAAGAAACATATCCATCCCTCCAAACCTACGAGGAAGGTTTCTCACATGCCATGGTCTCTGTGGTGCTAGAAGAACTTATCCAGGGCTTCAGAGAGCAGCAGTTTCCAGCATCTTTCTCATGAATTGTAGAAGACTTAGACTTAGTTTTTCCAAGGCAGAAAACCAGCTTTCAGCTGTTCCTGCCATACACAGCACAACACAACAGTACAGAACTGTATCTATAAGGTGGAATCAAACTGAACACATTAATTTCTTAATTAAGGTGTACAAAAATAAATAAGATGTGCAAAATAAATAAGAGTACCATTGCTTCCACTGGGGCACTTGCTCTACAGATAACAATTCATACTTGCTCTACAGATAACAATTCATTCTTTAGTGGGATATAGAAAAAGTTTATATATTCTTCTTTGACAAATATTATGTGACCATGTAAAAAGAGTATACATTTTGTCAGTCCTATTTCCCTATTTCCTGAATCCTATTCTTTGTCTAAAAATCTCTCCTTGTATTAATTTATTTTTATTTCCTACAAAAAAAAAAAAATGGCTGAAGAATCAGGGAGGAAAAAACAAACAAAAAAAAAGCAAAAAAAAACCAGCAGTTTACCAGTATCAAGATAGCCTCTGTTATGATCCTTTGCACTACATGACATTTATCAAAACTCATTCATCACTTGCAGCTGGGGAGCAATGCTAAAACCAAAGGATGATTCTTTTCTCCTGAGAGTTTATGACTGGAGGTATTAACAGCCACCTTTACATCTCTGAAAAATCATTTTATTTTATGAAGCAATCCACATCAGAGATTTCATGCACTGTCAACACATTCTTGTCATTGTTTGCCTACACTCTTTGAACTATCTCCTTTCAGCTCTTGAAATAATAAAACTACATTTTTGTCTGTTGTGTTCGAAAGGAATGCAGTTTAACAGGGCAGTCTTCCATAGCTTCTGAATGCTCCAGTTTTTCCAGTGAAACTGAAACTGTGAATTAAATGTATGACTTCATGAAAATCGGTGGTAAAATATAATAACAATGGGCTAATAAAAAATACTCAGAAATATCAATTGAAGTAAGACAATGTTAAAAAAATATAAATAGCAATCTTTGGACAGAGCATATAAGACGTAGTTATGGATATCACTGTCACAAGATATATAGAGATCTAAAGTTTATATGGGTTCATTTAGATGAACTCATGGAAGAAAACTATCACAGTCCATTAAACACAAAGATACATTATTTGATACAGAAAGTCCCTAAATGCAGACAAGGATACCCTAGCAGAGAGGACCTCTGAAAGCCTGTCCTGTTCTCTGCTCTTCCGCACAGCTTCATCTATTAAGGAAGCTGCTGTAGGGAACCTGCTTTGGCAGGGGGGTTGGACTTCATGTTCTTTAGAGGTCCCTTCCAACCCCTACAAATCTGCGATTCTGTGATTCTGTGAAACTGGACTGACCCAGTACAGTTGTTCTCATATTCTCAATGTATCACAAGACTCCTGGATGAATTTAAAATTACCAGCCAAATCCAGTAGTTCAGTAAAAGGCACTGTGGCAGTCAGATATGATATGTGTCTGAAGTGTTTAAACTTAGATTATATTAACAGGTCTTACCAATTTGTTTAATGGTCTGACTTTCATCATTCTTCTGTCAAGCATAATGCTTTAATATACCTTTAGGTATTCTCCCACATCTCTCCTCCCCATAAGGAGGAAAAATGTTAATCCTATCTTACAGCTGGGGAGTCAAAGAACAGGGAAATTAGGCATTCCTCTTGAGAAAAAACAATTTACAGGAAGGATGTTATACTATGGAGGCCGCCTGGTGATCCGATCAGACCTCTCATGTCCTGTTTTTTTACATCAAGGACTGTGCAATAAACTCATTGATTTGGGGGATTTGGGCTTGATAGCTAATTCTCAGCTTTAGACAAATAGAATCTTATGCTCTCTATTCCATAAGAGACTACTTCATCACAAAAATCAACTTAGTGTCATTTCATTCAGTATCTCTTCCCTTCATCATTATGACACTGCAGCTACTTCAAAGTTTAATTTTAGCTCATTTTACCAAAGCAAGGACCTCGTTGTCTAAAATGTCTATCATCTACTTTTTACTGCTGTGAAGTAAATAAAAACAACTTAACAGGAACTTCTTGCAATTTCTTGCATCTGCTGTGGCAGATGATTACAGAAATTGATTGTTTATCCATCTTTCTGTCTCTCACACACAGATTCAGAGGCATCATCTTAATACAAGATATATTTGGCCAAAGATTTGAGTGTGCTAAAAGAAGCATTAAGGAACTGCAAATCACTAAAGATGTTAGAACTGTATTTGGAGCATGAATACCGTTCTATAAAAAAGAACAATAATCTTTTCTGGAAGCTGAGTAAAAGCTGACCACTGGTCACCAGAAACTGTACTTACATACATACAACTTTTCCTATATCCCCTGTTCAGATGACAACTCTACTGACAAGTCAGGTTTTCCTCCATATGAGCCCCAAATTATACAAAGACAGATGATGCAAATGAAGGAGTTCATGAGATATATGCAAAGTTAGACTCCAAATCTAAACCTTGTATTTGCAAATGAGTGATACATGACTTTCTTAGAAACAGCAGTCACAAACAAAAAAGAATAATTCAGTATATGCATTGAAATCACATTCTAAACATATTCTAAATTGATCTAAACACTAAGTGAAACCCAACAGATTCCCATCAGATCTACAAAGACACCAAAAATTATTCTACATTCAGAACAACCTTTTAATGAAACAGGCAGACCATGCTTACTCCCTCAGCTTAGGGAGCCTTCCAAATTGTCATCTCCATAAAAAAAGGGCAGCTGCACATTATCTACTACACTCACTCTTTTCCCAGACAGGAAACATCACCTTTATCTGTGTAAAACTGATTTCTCAGCACCACTGATGCTGTGAAAGCTGAAGAGGAATTTTATTTCAATTATGCAGCTGCAAGCATACCTCTTTTGTCATTATAATTCTTTACCTATTTTTTCCACTATTCAGAATGGTGAGATTCAGCATATCAGAGCAAAGACTTATCTTCTTAATTCAGTGCTATGAACTGCAGCACAGCAGAAGTTCTGCCAAGACTAAACAATAAAAAAGTTGGACAACGCTGAAGAAAAGTTACTGGCCAAAATCCTCTGCTCTTACTTCAGCTGCATCGTTCAGCTACATATGGAGCTTCAATGTACAGATAACAATGCAACTGTCAGCAGGAATCAAGCCTACGGCTTTTGTCACTGAAAACACACACTGCTGTCTAATGAACTGAAGCAGAGATTAAGTAGTTTAGCAAGTCAGCCAGCAGCAAGAAAAATGATCCCAAATAAGAGTTTATTTGAGCGAACCTACAAATTGTCTGTTTAAGAAGACAAGTTTCAACTACTTCTGCAACAGCTATCCTGCCAGATTTCCATTTCAAGAATAATGCCAATAAGAATCAACGTTTTCACTCCTATTGTACAAAGTTAAGAGTAGCTGAAACAATTGAACTAATGGCAATAAGACAAATTGGCATATATCTATTCAGCAATTTATTAAGAGTTTGAATGAGTAGATACTCTTAGTATCTAATCTTTTCCCAGGGAAAAAAAAAAAAAAACTTCCTCACATATCATTACTACAGTACTTAAGTTAAAAAGTTACCCTTTCTTAGATTGCATTTATGGAATAAATTATGAACATTACAAAATATTATGTAATAAACAGAGGGATGCCAGTTATTTTGTATAAAAGATAAAAAATTTTCCAGAATTTTGATAGAGCATTAACAGATTTCAGCATCATAAATGTTTTGCCATATGATAGGCTTACTGAGGATGAAAAAGAGAGGGATCCCCTGGAAAGAGTTCAGCAGAGGGCCACAAAGATGATAAAGGGCGTGGAGCATCTCCCTTATGAGGAGACGCTGAGTGACCTGGGTCTGTTCAGCCTGCAGAAGACTGAGAGGGGATCTTATCAATGTCTATAAACACATAAAGAGTGGGAGGCAAGGGAGTGGGGCCAGACTCTTCTCAGCAGTGTGCAGTGATAGGACAAGGGGACACAGCCATGAACAGGAACGTAGGAAGCTCTGTACAGACATGCGTAAGAACTTCTTCATGGTGAGGGTAACAGAGCACTGGAACAGGCTGCTCAGGGAGGTTGTGGAATTTCCTTCTCTGGAGATATTCAAGACCTATCTGGACACCTGTGCGACCTGCTGTAGGGAACCTGCTTTAGCAGGGGGGTTGGCCTCAATGATCTCTTGAGGTCCCTGATGCATGAGGTACTGATCCATGTGGTTATTCCTCCCCAGGTGCAAGACTCTACACTTGCTTTTGTTAAACCTCATCTGGTTCCTCTAAGCACGTAAGGGACTTATGTGCATTTAAGCACACCAAAATGCCTGTGTATTCTGCTTTACGTATACCAGTTACCCCTGGAGAGATAAGATATCCCATCAGCCTTACTGAGACTCTTTCAATGCTTTACAGAACAGGATATGCTTATTTTAACAGGACATTTCAACCTCTGAACTACAAGGTCAGAAACCAGGTTACAAAAAGAAAATATTCTAGAGTCCCACTTTAGCAATCCATTTGGAAAATCCTTTAACTTATCTCAGAGCGTATAGCAGGAGGACAAATCTACTGGAGTAGCATGCATCCTCTGTGTGTGGCATTGAGCCTGAGCCCTTTCTCTGAGCCTCACTCTCCAAGGTATACCTGGCTCCATACTTCACTTCCTTCTTTATTTCTGTGTAAATGAAGCATTTCTCTTCAACAGACAACAGACTTGATAAATGGTGACCATCTTCTGTTCACCTCACACTCTCTGGGGCAGGGAAAAAGAAGCCAGATAATAGTTATTCAGTATAAACTAGGTTTTGGATCCCATCTGCCTGTATATTCTCTTTGTTCAAGGTTACAATATATATTTCAAATGCCAAGAAAATACAGTGGAAGACACTTTTTTTAGGCACAGTAGACTGAAATGAGATGCTATACAGCCCAAGCTAAAATCTAAAGTGTCAGAAATATGTTTGACTCAGGGGATCTACTGGAGTCGATTCTTTGAGATTTTCTGACATCTGTGTATTGCTGTAGACCTTTATTTTTTCAAGTGACCAAAAAACAAGCATGCAAGAATCCATTAGAATGGAAAGCTTTCATCTAGTCAGTATAATATAAAGCATAAGCTACTTTTCCTTTGAAACTGACCTTTCAAAATGATTTTTTAGAGGTTCAAGCTTCCTTTTAAAGGGAAAAAGACTTCACTAACACAGGGTTGCTAATTAGATGGTGCTGACTGGCATACATAAACAGATTAGCACTGTTACCCATATTGCTAAAACCACTCTAATTATTCTGATTAGGGTAGTTAAAAACAGGATTTTCTCACCTATGTAACAATTTTATTATTATTCTGATTTACTCAAAAAAGAAAAAGAATTATTTTTCCTTTTTCTGACAAAATTTAAAATGGCTGGAGAAATAATCAGAATAACATTTTTTATGTCTTTTATTCATTTTTAGTATTCAGAACTATCATTCAATGTGGACTGTCATTTGGTGAATTTCAATGTCTGTTATTAATTATCTTTCAGGAAAACTCATCCAAGCACATAATTATATATCACAAATTAAAAATAGGAGTAGGAAAACCTGCAATTCAAATGTTCAGGTAAATACAAAGCATTTCCACGTTGATCAAAAAACAATGCAAATTCAGTTTAGAGAATATCAGTAGGCAATTTAGTCTCTTGGTAATGTACAAAACATCAGGACAGCTCGGTAAAATGGACAATCTACAGGAAAGATCAGAACAACAAAATGATTACTTATATGAGAGGCTCATACTAGAAATTCTCTAACACCCTCCACAAACATTTTATAATTAATATGAACTTTTTCTATGAAATTCAGAATATTTTGAAATTTCATAATCAGCATAATACGTTCATGTAATACATTCAGTGTAACACATTTTGAAGAGAATCCTCATGGCAGCGTAATATGTCTGCTGCAATTTCCTAACAGTATGGGCTGAAAGTCCCTAAAAGAGTGAATTACAGTAATCAGCCCTTGAGATGACAAAAGCACTAATCGGCATCTCTCTATCTTTACTGCTGATCAAGGTCTCAGCCTGGCAATGATACAAAGAAGTCTCTGGAACAGATGAAATATTACCAAATGATAAATCTAAGATCAACATGACACTTTGTGATCATATGTATCAAATGATGTTAAAAGCATCACAGAAAATGCAGAGACTAGAAGATAAAAAAATATGTTTAAAATATCTTGCCACATAATTGATGCTCCATGAAACATACCATTAGAGCTAGTATTTTTCCAAATGGATTGAACTTCAATAAATAAGAATATAATTAAGAATGGAATAACTTCCAAATGACTTAAGCACTTGGTCACCAAAAAATGGATCATTGTTCTTGGCAGAATTTACCATTCTTCTAATTAAAGTCAATCATTTAAATCACTTTCTTCCTACTAATCTGACACATTTGATGAAGGAACTATAAAATTTAACACCCTCTAATGAAACCATTTCCATCAAGTACTCCTCAATAAATGGAGACATTCTGTTCCTCACACAAAACAAACAGCCTCATGGATTTATCAGGGCCTGAAGCCATGAGCAGTGTTTGACAAGTGAAAACACAGATAAACAGCTGGCTGCCCTTCAGTGGCTTCACTGACATTTGAGATTACCTTCACTGAAGACATCAAAAACATTGTACATTTTCTATAACAATGTGGCCTGACCTGACCATCAGTCACTACTGATCAGCATAAATAATTTAGGATATAAAATTATTTATTTGAATGAAAGATGCAAGACAGGAATAGGACTTCCACAAAGAAGCATTCTTGCTCCTCTCAGAGGTGTGATCTAGGAAGTGTCTTTAGCAAACCTAGAGACACTAACCCTAACCCTAAGCAAAAGAACCATAATCATTTTTAGACACACACACACACACACANNNACACACACAAAAAAAAAAAAAAGAAAAGCGAAAAGCCATCTGAGTGGGAAAAGACTAAAATTGTTTCATATCTAGATATTTAGTTGGATTGAAAGACATTGACTTCCATGACTGCTTAATGTATGTGGTGATAACTGGCTACCAGCTAAGTCAGATGCATCGTAAGAGAAAGAGACTGGAACCCAGGACTCAACCCAAACAGACAGCTCTAGCAGTTGTAACTCAGCTGGAAATCTCACTTGTTCTTGCTTTTTCTTTTTCTCACCCATGGATTTTGCATTCTTCATTGTGCAGTTGCACTTCTTCAAGAAGAGCGACTACGCATGGTACACTCAGATTATGACTATAGGTTAAGGGTAGACTGAAAGATGGAGATGTAAATCTGAACTTCCTCAGACTGAGACCAGTGGCTTCAAATAAGGTCTACCACTTATGCAAGTGCCCTAACAAAGGTGACATAAAATGGCACCAACAACATGACTGACTGTGTTTCAAAATAAGACAAAATTTTCGGTCTTGGAAAGCATGAACAAAGTGCTTAGGCCCAGATAAGGGCTATGTGTATCTCTACCTCCACCTTGGGGACGGAGGCCTCCCTCCTCCATCCCTACCTCTGGGAAAAACAGAATTTCATAAAATGCAGAGTTACACAAGTTAGAAAGGACTTCAGGAAATTCCTGTTTCCACCTTCTGCACATAGTCCTGCCACATTGCCCAGGGCATTATCCAGTCAGCTCTTGGAGACCTCTAACAACGGAGATTGCGAAACCTCTCTGGTCAACCTCCTCCCCTAGCTGTCTCCTTCCTTATGAGTTTGAACCCTTCGTGTTGCAACATATGTCAATTAGTTCCTTCCCTCCCACCATGAACCACAGTAAAGTGCCTGCAGCTGTCTTCTGGTTGACATCTCCAAAGAGCGGACTGCAGCTGCTGTGAGGAACCCCAAAGCCATTTCTGCACTGGATGCAGCCAGCTCTTCCTCCTTCTCACAGAACAAGTGCTCCAGCTCCCTGCCAGCTTCATGGACCTCCTCTGAACTCAATCCAGTCTGTCCATGTCTTGTAGTGTGGGGGCCAAAGCTGGATGCAGCATCTACACGCAATCTAAGAAACACCAAGTAGAGTGAGGTAGTCTCTTCTCTTGATCTGCTGGCTGTGCCACTGCCAGTACTGCCCAGAAGGCTGCTGGCTGTCTCTGCTGCCATGGCATATTGCATCCAGCCATATATCTGCCTATTTTGATTTATATTGTCCTCTGTACACCAAGAAATCTTCCTCAATTCATTTAAATTTCCAGAAAATTAATGAACAAAATAGGACAGACTTCTTTAATGTATTTTATTTCTATTTAAAAGAAAAATTGGACATTGAACCAAGTATTAAGTTCAGTGACATGCAGTATATGGAGTTAAACATATGTGGCAGTGTCCCAGCTCGTGGGACAAAGAAATTGATGTAGATGAGATTGATTCCTACAAAATATTTTTCTATATCGTCTTAAAATACATTTCTGTGAGGAGAATTTAGTGTATACAGCTTCTCAATTTTCAGGAAAAAATGCAAACAAGCAATAAACTAAGTGCTGACATTGCCAACAAGCGTTTGTTATTTCATTAACAAGGATCTAGACTTGGGACAACAGTATAAAAGCGCTGATATGAGAAATTTTTCAAATGAAATTGTGCTGCTAGGTAATTCTGACAGCTTTCAACCACAGATATCTCACACTAATAAAGATAGATGTTATATTAGCAGAGAGATGGGGAGAAGCTAAAACACTGCACTTTAAGGGAACTGGGCCCTACTCCTGTACGAGTTTGGACTCATTTTGAAGGACAGTTCAGTTTTCTTCCTGAATCATTGGAGTTTGTTCCCAGTTAATACAGACAGGATCCGATAGTATGGATGCCACTGTCTCACTGCAAGTTCAAACAACTCCCATCAGAAGGAATTTCAGTTTTTGCACCAGGAGAATCAGCTGGGGTCACTGTACTATTGACAATGTGATTGTCTCCTGGAATCATCCAGGAGTTGTAGCTGGCAAATTCCTTGACATCCTGAAGACACAGGACAAGAGAAACTCTCTCCGTCTCTCTCATTTTCTTTCCTGAAACATTGTAGTTTTTCTGATTTGGGCTTTTCACTGCTTTAGTCTTGACTTGTCATTTGTCACAGAACAGTAGGAATCATTTTGTGGTCTGTCACATGTGACTATCTGTGTGGCAGATGTTCTGCAGACATCAGATCCTGTCAGGCAGATGTTCTGTGAATCTCTGAACAATACATCTGTTGCAATAATTGTAATAATTCCCAGTAATTGTAGGGGAGTAGACTCAATGACAGAGTTGGTCTATACCTGCCCTATCTCACCTCTGTGTAACAAATTCCTTCCTTGCAGTAGATAAATAAGCTTTCCCAAGAATGATTTCTAGCCAATCGCCTCTCCAGCCTGAACAGTCTCACATCTATCAGCCTTTCCTCATAAAGGAGATGCTCCAGGCACCTAATCATCTTTGTTTTCCTCCACTGGACTCTCTGTAGAAGTTCCCTGTCTTTCTTGACCTGAGAAGCCCAGAACTGGACACAGTATTCCAGATGCAGTCTCACCAGGGCAGATTAGAGGGGGAGGATCACCTCCCTCAACCTGCTGGCCACGCTCTTTTTAATGTTCCCCAGGATACCATTGGCCCTCTTGGCCACCAGGGCACACTGCTGACTCATGGCTAACCTATTGTCCACCAGGACACCCAGGTCCTTCTCCACAGAGCTCCTTTCCAGCAGGTCAGCCCCTCACCTGTACTGATTCATGTGGTTATTCCTCCTCAGGTTGTGTGTTGGACTCTGCATGTGTTCTTGTTGAATCTCACAATGTTTCTCTCCACTCAGCTCTACATACAGCACCTTTCAGCTGGTGAGTGGGGATGAGATGATTTCTTTAAAGCAAAGAACATCATCCAGATGTTTTAAGTCTCCTCCTTTTTCCTTTAAGCCCAGCAAATCTACTCAGGACAGTGGCTCTGCAACCCCCCTTAACACACAGCAATAGCAGATACCAGAAATAGAGGAAAACATGGGAATTTCAAAGCCTTAGAAATGCTTCCACAAAGCAGTTAGCAGTATCGCTAAGTGCATAGCAAGTGCATAGAAAGTCTTTTCTGTTCCCTTTTATCCAGCATCAGACATACATATCATATTTGAAATAAATTTTAAAAAAATCTGAACTGAGTGCAGAAAGAATTTTTGGAATGTCAGCACACCATCAGTCACTTGCATTAAATGCTATACTGGAGTCTCACGGTAAGAATAACTGGTAATAATGGTTTTATAGTGAGATTGAAAAGTAGGAAGGCACTCTAATCCTGATTTTTACATTTAAGTTTAGTCATACAGAAATGAAATAGAGACCTTCTGCTCACTGCTAGAATGACACTGGAGCTACAAACACTCCAATCTGCTTCTAGTGATGGACTGGAAATAGCAGATTCCAGTTTATGGCGAACCAGTTTCATGACTGAGCCCTCAGCACGTTCGCAACTGCCTAGCAGCACTCCTATTGAAACACCATAATATGAATACACAGTAATTGTCTCCATCTCTAGTTCTGCACACTTAAATATTAAGTAAAACAAATTCACAAGCCACATGGTTCTCTCCTATGTTGTCCCTGTCCACCCACTTACTAATTTTTACATGAATAACACACTTCATTTCAAAGCTTGAGAAAAATGGCTTGTCCTTGCTTATTGTGTCTTTAAAATGGAAATCACACATTGATTCTGCTGCAATCATCTATCTGCAGAAAACAGAGAGACAGGAGGAAGTTCTGTTGAGTTGGTGGTTTGAGAATCTTTTTGTGTTTCTTTTATGTTTACAAAACATTCTTGACTCTTACAGAAGAACTGGATGAGCGACACTCAATAAATAATAATCATCACAATCAAGGCAAGCCAGAATTTTTTTTGTTTTCTCCCATCCTGAGTGCTGGCACCAAGATGGAAAAGAATCTGCTTTCCACTAAATAAAATGGAGCAGCGCAAAAAATGGAGTATGTTCCTGTCACAGCAGTATAGTCAGGTTTCTCTAGATTGCTCTTCTTATGCTGATGGCTAAAACTCCAGTGAGAACATAAGAGAGAGGGATAAGACAACTGCTCAACATAAGCCGTTGAGAAAAAATGTTCTTACATCACCAAAAGAATGTCTGCCTACCCTCAGTGTAACCTATAGAATGTACTGTGAAAGAGCTACTGCTGGTGGTAGCATGTTCTGCCATCCAAAAAGGTCTTCTACCTCTTTCACAAAGAGCAGCAGCAATTCCCCCAATACTAACCATAATCTCTTTGCTGTAATATTTTGCTCAAATTTCTTTCCCAGGGGTGCAGTTGAAGGAAACAGGTCTCAAACTAACCAGATTCCTTTCCCTACATTTTGAAGGAATATGGGGAAGGATGGAAAGGGTATGTCTCTTTTTACCAATACTGGAGGGGGAAAAAAAAAAAAAAAAAGACTGACTTACTAGAAAAATAATAGTAACTGCACATTCTGCAGTGATCTAGTTCTAGCTGCAGCACAGAATGACTTCAACTCAGAGGACTCAACAAGTGCTACCCATCAGAAAAGAAATGTCAAAGAGAAAGCTGATATCTCAGAATATTGATGTTGACATTTTCGTACATAAAAGGCAAAGTGATTGATGTGTGGCTCAGGACTGTAAAAATCTAAATTCTGCAAAGACAAGAAAACAAAGAGGAGATTAGTCTTGTTAAAAATGAATTAGCTACGGAGAATCAGCCACAGTGAGAAACAAATGAGAATGCACTCTTGCCCTGCCAAGTATTAAGATAGCTATTTTCACCTGTGTGTTGTCAAAACTATTTTTAGACTGAATTTTCAGAGTACTTTCTTCTCTACCTCTAAAGTGAGGCCAGGAGAAGGACAGGACAGACACCCTATCACCATGAAATGGCTGCAGGCAATGGAACTCCACTCACCAACAATACTGTAGAGAAAAGAAATTGTTCTACACGAGGGTAGTTGCTTTTGTCATTGCACAAGAATTTTTTCTTCAAGAATAATTTAGCTCTGTTCTGAGAAATCTATGCTGATATCAGTTCTCTGAGACTGATCCTGACACAATCTTTTGAAATGTATGCTGTTTAAAAAGAATATAACCTCACTGTACTACAATATTTGTTATCTGACTCACCTACCACACTACCACAACTTCTGCTCAGATATTTACAGGCAATATTTTTCCTTTCCATTGCTCATAGTACTTCCACTTATCATTATTCCTGACATTATTCTCTAGCTTTTTTTAAGTCATATCAAAAAGCCAGAGGTCATGACACTAAGATGTTATTCTCAGCAGCTCTGTTTCTTAGTAAGACATCTTGCTCAGAGAAATTTACTATCACTATCCCTGTCCTTTTCATGACCCAACACAGTATTGTCTCATGTAGTGAAGGACAAGGAACACTGTAGGTCAGAACATGCAGAAGTCAATAAGACCAGGTCTTATTATTCTGGGTGTTACAGAAACATACAGGAAATGACAGATACTGTCCCATGTAAGGAATAAGCCATACAATCATAAGAAGCACAGATAAACGTAGAAAAGCATCTTTCTCTTACCACTTTAATTTATCTGCAATTTCAGAATTGTAGACCAGCCATGAGAAAATTCAGAAAAAGATGGAGCAATTCAGGTCTGTTCCATTTATAGAGGCTATGGGGCCTCAATTCTCTTGACTAGGAACATTTTTGTGTGAACATAGATAACAAAATTGCCTGAACAGTATTTAACAGGCAAAAAAGAAATGAGATAAATACTAGAAAGCCATTGTTGTAAATATGATATTCTCATCAACACAACGATAAACAGCAGATAATTACAAATTGTTTGTCTTATCTTTACATGTAATTGCTATTAATCATGCCTTGAGAGACAGAGTAACAAAAGTTTAGAAGTTCCTTATCTTAGGACCATGAGGTGTGACATATACAATTTCTTTTATTTTTCATTTATTTATTCTTAAACAGGTAACTACTTTGTGCTTGACGTGATAGTCATGTTTGTAACCCTGCATTCCTTCCCCTGGAGGCTTGCAGAACTCCCAGTTTCCCAACGTTAATAGACATATTGCCCTCACAGAGTGATGTGCAAAAGCAGTGCTGAAACGTTTACTATAACTCCCTTTTGGCAATCTTTATATTTTCCTAAGGTATCACCCTTCTAGAGTGCACTGACAGGCAATGAGTAAAGGTAAGCATTTGAAAACACAAGCTGAGTGGAATTAAGAGGAGTAAATAGTGTGCTCACTAGGAAGTAATTAAAAGCCATGAAGCAGGAAGAAGGCTGGAGGTGCCTAAAAGGCATTATAATTAAAACCTAATGCATGTTAACTGTGAGTGGAGCATTGAAGTCATTGACATTAATGACAAAACTCCCACTGAATTCAATAGGGATGGGATTTTACTCCATAAGTGCTCAACAAGAAGGTCAGTTCAGCTTCAGAGAGATTGATTAGAGGTTTGAGGATAAAAAGAAACGTTGCTGAAAATGGAAACGGGTGATTTATATAGGCAGTGATATGCATACTTGTGAAATATCCACAAGAGAAATGAAAAGAGAGAATGAAAATCAAATGAGTTAATCCTTGAGAAAGGGGGAGAATAAATTATCTTAAAAACACGATGAGAGAAAAGAAAAAAAAGTGATAATTAGAAAGGAGACAGAATCAAGACAAATCCTGAACATGGAATGACTTTATCCCAACTAATAGCTAGGAAAAAAAAGTGATGAAGCAGTTAAAAAGCAGTGATAACTTTGTAGAGCATAGCTATTGATAAAAAGCATATTGGGAATACTTGGAAAATCTGAATTGGTTCAGATAGCACATAGCCTATTTGAACATGAATCAGAAATGAATTCGGAAAGAAAAAGATTTTGCCATTGAGTATAGTTAATCTCCAGAGCCCATTTAAGTAATGGAGCTATCCTTCAGAAACAGTCAGTTCCACTGGCTTTAGCATCGTGTTGTCAAAAATTGACAATATAATTTATGTTTGCCTAGATGTATTCAATGAACGTAGATTTAAAAACAATAATAACAAATCATATTGGATATCACTACTACTCTACAACAAATGAATCACAAAAAGTCCTACTTGTATAGGGAATCTAGCAAGCTAACAAATTCTCAACAGAAAATTGCTTAATTTGGCAAAATGAATGACGTTTCATACTGGACACAATGTACATAAAAGCAAAAAAAAATAAAGTTCAAAAGAGTTCAGCTCTGTATAGTTTAAGTACTTGGAGTTCAGCTGCTGCAAGGGAATTCTGTTAATTCAGCTGGTATATCCGAAACTCTGACATCCACAGTCAGCAAGCAAAGGGCAGAAAGGAAATATTGGTCAGCTCATTCAGTAATGATATCCTGCATATGTCTTACCTTATCTGACAAACAAATCTTCCCAGTCGAATACTCTTAATGTTTACTAATAATTCATGAAAAAATATGAGGTGGCATTGTCAGTATGTAATTTGCATAAGAGATACAAGAAGAGGGAATAGATAGGGGAGCTCAGTTATTTTTTAAAATGTTGGAAAGCAGATGATCTAAAAAAACATGCAATCTTTCGTTATCTGATCCTGCAAGTCAGTAATTAAAAAAGTGCACTTAATTACTTATTTCATTTCTCTGTGTGACACAGAAAGGGACACAGAACTAACTCAGAGAGCATGGCAACCCTGAATCCTTAAGCAGTGCCACCAGAAAGCCCGAAGAGCTTTCAGCTCAGATGAAATTTTAACGTAACCAGAGAAAGGCTGGAGGATGGAGCTTCTGAAGCATAGAAGGCACTGTCTCCACAGTGTGCTCAGTTAGGCTGCCCAAGATGTAGTGGGTCTTAGACAGAACATCCCAGGCATTGCTATATTTCAAATACACCTTTTATAACTTCTCTTGAAGGGCTGCTTACCCTGGCACTGTGAGAAAAGACATTTCCAACTGCTCTCATCTGCAGACTTTATCATGAAGTATCCTCATGAGACGCTCCTGTTATTGCTGCACTGCAATGCAAAGGCTTAGTAAGAAAATATTCTCCCGAGACATCTGTACCAGTCCCTCCCCAGACTATGCAGTTTATTCTTACAGCCACACAAACACTCCCTGGAGACCTGCCACATACTCTCACATGCATTCTGCGGTAAGCTCTATTTTTCTCTCTTCTCCAAATCCATGCACAGTATACAACGTGCAAATAGGGCAGTCTCACACTTAGAAAAAGCACACATAACTTATTTATTCTTGACTACAGTTCCACAAAGATGCAAGAAAAAGACAATCTACTCAGCAGTTGTCCTACTTTACTTTGTCCTACATCATCTACACACGGATTCATATTTAAATTTCCAGACATTTTTAGCACAGTAAGGTTATTTTTATGTACCAGGTCATCCTAAACATACAACTGATGCCCTCACCTGCAAATCATAGGAGGAAAAGATCAAGTATTAGGAAGAGCTCAGACTTTTGTTATTAGCAAAAAAAAATCACCTTAAAAATTTTGCATTTCCACTATGTAAATAAAAAGCATATTTTTAAATAAGAAGTCATTTGGTCTCTGTTGCTCTACAGAAGAGATATTCACATCTTTTACTAAAATCTCACTTATTTCTTTTTTGTTGTTCTCATGAGCTACATCCTATACAGCGTTGAACATTGTGCAATATTTTTAGAGTTGTGAAAATCGGATATAAATCATTTGCATTTCACATCACCCTTAAGGAAGTATTTAAGGTTTTTTTACTCTAGTATGACTATGTAATTGAAAAGTAAGTGCTAAAAATATTTAAACATGAGGCTCAGTGGTTTAAAATGAATACTGCCATGGTGAAAATGGATTCCTTGAGAGAATTAACTAATCATTAATAACTTGAATTGACAAAGGCAGCACTAATCAAGTTCTGGCTTCATAATTCTTATAAAAATGGGTGGAAGAGGAGAGCAAGCTAATGAAGTGAGAATAATTTCTGCAAAAAACAGTAATGAATCTACAGCACATTAACTCATTACAGAATTATACTTTTATTTCAGTATTGCCTTTCCAGGTCAGGAAAAATGCAGGCCACTTAAGACAGGCTGATCAGGGAAAAGATAATGCTCTTTATTACTGACAGCACCATCATGTGAGGCAATACCAGCAAAGAGATCAGCTTTATCTTAGAATAGAGGATCAACGATGTGAAAGATGCTAACAAGAATGAACAATCCAGTTATAAATGTACATGCTACATTGAACACAATTTCTTTGAAAATCATATTTTTAACCTGAGTGCTCAGTTACGAGAACCACACTAAAGATTAACCTAATATATAGATATATAGATATACATTTCCATCCAGAAAAGGTGTAGTACTTGAATCTGATCCTCAAAGTTGACAACAATGTCTTAGGATTCCAACGTGGACAAAACCAACCTCTGTATACAGAATTTCCTGGGTTGAAATGTCTACATACTGTGAAGCACATGCACACAAACTCTTTGGCTTCAGAGAGGTATCAAAACTACTGTGCATGCATAAACTGACTAGACAGGGCAGGCCCAGAAGACCTTCCAAAAGTGTCAAACTTAAAATGCATGGCTGTACAACACACTGCACATGTTCAGAGGCTCCAAATACGACCATTTCTATGTCCAGAGTCCCAAAGGAGACAGCAATGAAACACTTATGTGCAGCAGCTGGATCAGGGGCATCTGGCTAGCGTTATCAGATGTCCCTAAATCCCAGACACATTTATAAAGTATTCAGAATGTGCCCAGACAAGACTTCCAAAGAATACATCCAGGAAAATTCAGACATATGTATGCCTTAGCCCTCCATGAGAATGTGTCTGAACAAACTTTGCCAACATCCACAGCTCCCAGTGTTTTTTCTGAGGTGATAATGGGTAAAATACCGTTACCTATGTACTACACATGAACATACTGAGAGTTCAAATTACTTCATGAACCTCCTAGCCAGCTTCAATTTAAAGTGTTCAACTAAAAACTTCATTTAGACTCTGCAGCTGCTTCAGTCAGTGGGAGTCTGTGGCTGGCTCTGAGCTCTGGTCAGGTGAGAAAGCAAGAAAAAGGAGATTGTAAAAGCTTCTTTTTTCTGTTTGTTTGTTGGGGGGGGGGGGTTAATTCTTTTTTTGTGTGGGTAAGGGNNNGTTAAATCTATTTTTGTGTGAGTAAAGGCAGCTGCATTTATATTCCTTGAAATAAATCATATTTGACACAGCTATTCTGACTTCTGCATGGCAGACCATTTCTTTCTTTTTTTTTTTTTTTCCAGGAATAAAAGCTGTGATCATTATAAAATGGCAAGAAAATTCAGTGTCATATAAAAGGAATGGTTGTTTCATATATGGACACAAACACAGAGCACACACATAGTGTGATCATGTAAATGAATAAAGCATCACAGACTTGCGGCTAAATTAGTTATACTTGCTGAGGATGCTTTCTAACACTGCTGCTAGATATTTTCTGGAGGCGGGGCTGAGAGAAAGCACCAGCGCAAGTTAATCAGAACTTGCTAGTTTTTCTTCTCAACATCAAGTCTGATAATTCAATTTATGTGAGCCTACAGCTAATTTAAAAGATCACTGTAATGCTGATTTCGCTAATGCTTTTCCTTCTAGACTTCAGCAGATCAGGATGTTTTCCCTCATTTTTCCATTTGTAATTCTGTCTTGAATGGTGCTTATTTTAATTTGAAGTTATTTTCTCCTTTGTATTTTTTTTTAAATGATATATATTTTTCTTTTCAAAGCAAGTCATAACTTCCTCTGACTGTATCATATATTTAAGTTTTCTTAATAAAATAACAGGCTGTTCTACTTTCAGTGTTTCATAATTTTCTCACTAAATTCCTCTTTTACTTGACAATTTAGTAGCTCCTTTTACAGCAATTCTCTGCAGAGAATCTGAAATAAACATTAAGAAATGCCATAATTTCCAAGTGTATTGAGAGACAAAGTATATCTACACTATGTAGTCCTAGTGAAAATATTGCAAAATCCAATTTTTATTTAGTACGTTACAAGATATATCAAAATCTTTGTTTGCATTTGACACTGCAGATTTGACTTAATCATGTTCTAGAATCACCAGTTGTTTGAAGATTCTCCAGTTGACCTGTTTGGGATCTTTTATGCATTTCCTCTGTATTTCAAATATTACGTAGGTTTTCACAAGGGAAGGTCTCTGTTGCAGCACTGCTTGCCTTACTTGTAAAGCATTTTCCTTGTACTCAGGAAAATGTACACTGTATGTACAATGTACAGGAAAGTGTACACTGGCACTAGGACTGCGCTCCATAAGAAATCATTTCTGCAACTGTCGGCTCACAGGAACTCCCTGGTGCTGCAGCGCAGAGCTTTGTGTGATCCGTGAGAAGGAACCACACATCGCTGCATGGTGGCCATGGGATGCCACCTTAGGCATTTTGCTCTGCCTCCCACCCTGGCAATCCCTGATGCTGCCTCCAGGCCAGGCTGCCAGGGTATGCCTCCGCAGCACTCCCAGCACCCTGGCAGCAGAGTGGGCTCTTCTCTAGCTGGCTTCAGGAGCAAACATCAATCAGCTAGCAAAGACCGTACCTATAAACAAAGGCACTGGTAGTTGCTGTTTTTCTCTCTTAACTGACACATTAGTTCTGTTCGTTGCCAAACAAAAGGAATTTTGACTAAATAGTCATCTCCCACTCTCTCCCTCTAGTAAAAATTAGCATGCACAGGATCACTCATATGAAGAACAGCATGAAAGGGACTAAAAACGAAAGAGCAGGATGAAGAGACAAAACACTCATTAGGGATTAAAAAAAAAAACTCAGAAGGAGTGTCTTTACACACTGTCAAACAGCTTTTATTTAGACAGGTTATTGTGTCCTGCCCCTACTATATACAGCCACACAAGGCTGACAATAGAATAAATCTCAACTCTATAAAAATTTACTGACAACACAGTCTGCAAGACTCATCCCACAGTCTTCTCTTCCTGCAAAATTCAGCAGTTCAGTGCTGCATAAAACATATGCTGGGACTTCTTCAGCCAGCTAACCTTTTGGAGACCCAGAGACCACCAGCACTTCAAGGAAAGCTGGGCAATCTCTTCCTTGCTGTGGTAGAGGACCCCCTCTTTTTCCCCCAAGAAACTAAGAAAAGAAGACAGGGACAGGAAGAAAGCAAAATGGCACAAAGATCCAATTTTGATTTTTCAAAATGAAGGCTGGGAAAATGGGCCAGGTCCACACAGAAGTGACATGCTCCACACCGCTGCAAGAAAGGATTCAAACAGCAGCAGTGCCTGAGCTGTGCTGGGGGAGCAGCACTGCATCCCCACTGAGCCACCACTGTAACTTTGCACAGCCATGACATGCAGACATCATGGTAATCCCACTGGCTTTCCAGCTCCTGGAAACAAGAAGCTCTCATGATGATTCAACTACAGCCTTAACAGATGCTTCTGTGGACTTCTGCTCTTGCCAAGGAGATGATTCTCACTCAAGCAAGTAACTCAGTACTCATCTTGTGCCTAAAAGTTTCAGACTTCAGTCAAAGCTACCCAAAGCCACCCTACTGTTTGCCTTCCCTCTTTTTGTTGGCATGAGGAACATTTTCCTTGATAAGGCTACTGAAGCATTAGAAAAGGTGATAAATCCAAATACTGCAAGTTTTTAAGAACAAAACAGCTAGACAAATGTGGCCCAGAATGCTTTAGGTTCAGCTAATCCTGCTTTGGGACAGGAAAAAGCATTTGACTGTTAAAAGTCAAACCCTGTTCTCTGTTGAAAAGCTGTCAACCATCTTCTCCCACTTGTTCTCCCCCATGTAGCACAGTATCTTCAAACCTAGTTATAAATCAGAGGTTAAATCCCCTCAGTGCTAGAAAGACATTGAGCAGATGTATTCTTATGACAAAGGAAACTCAGAAATAAGACGTTAGCTTAACCAAGCTGAACAGATGCAGTGGAAAGCATGCCACATGCTGAACTATTGACAGAAGCCAAAGCAGTGAATTCATCACAGACATGGTGATACAACCACCTCCAGAGTCCCTGGAGTCCACGTGGTTCTGTGACACCAGAGGGTGACAGACAGGAGGTTGAGCTGGGCAGCAGAGGAATAAGCAGAATGTACATCATCTATCCAATGTCCGGCACAAACTTCCAACAGCAAAAGAACCTAACACAACCTCAGGCACAGTCCACACTCTGCTCATTCCTCCCACTGAGGAATGATGAAAGCAGATCCCTCCCAGCAGTGATCTGGCAGATGACTCAAAGTGCACAGTGAGGTGCCCAGTGGGATAAGATAAACACGGGGAAGGGGACCAAGCTGTGACAGGCCTTCCACATAACGGTCGTGCTGGATGTGAGAGACCCCATTTAAGGGCAATCTCACAACGTCCTGGTCATTTCCTCAGGAAGGGATGGAAAGAAATCTCTACTCCTAGATGTCCCTTCCATGTGCCTTACCAGCAAAGGATGTTCTAGGGCATGCCAAAAATACCTGCACAATGTTTTTCCATGCCACTGGCTTGATGGTTTGATCACTGCTCTGACTGTCTTGACAGGGTGAAAAAGAGGCAGTGAAAAAAATGTCAGTTACATTTTATCTGGAGAATTATTTGACAAGTTTCATGGAGCACCATGCAGGTCTCCCTGGTGTAAGACTGTGACATCCACTGAACTGGAAGGAGGCCAAAGGGCAGAAATCAGAAGAGCTGTAAAAGTTTCAAGTGAAAATATCTTTGAGCAAGAGACCTTTCACAGTTTATATCCATTCTTATTCTCAGGTGTTCAAAATACTGTCCTCAATACTAAGGATAAGCATTGTCTCACCCTCAGTGTTGGACATTTCATTCAGCAAACTTTTTTAACACCTTGTGATAAGAAACACAACATTTTTAAACAGTGAGAAATTAGCCTACTTTCTGTATTTCTACTTAACGTGGCTCTGGTGATAAAAGCTGCATCCACTAAAAAAAAAAGAAAAGCATTAAGGAATCCAAGAAAGCACTGATGTTTCCTTGGAAAATCAGAGGGTTTTAGCTCCCTACCCTACTAGCTTCTGCCTCACATCCTGTTACATTACCCCCAAAACCCCACTGTTTGGGAGAAGAAGGAGATTCTCTCATGGTGCCAAAGCTGACAGAGCTGAAGATCTCTTCTCCTGTGTGGGCCATTGTGTCCCTGAGGACCAGAGCAGACCAATGCCCCACGCCTGGAACAGCCACAGCGTATCTCTTCCAGGAAATTCAACAGGACCAAAACTTGGCTCAAGGAATGTCCCACAACCATCCTCACTGCTTCAGCATTGGCACAGATCCTGTTGCAGCTTCAGTTTGTGTGAACTCACAGTCTCCTAGGCAATACCCAGGCCAATTTTGTTCCCAATAAGAAGGATGACAAGCCCTGTGTAATGGGAAAGGATGAGTTTAACCACATCACTTGCTCATCCCATTCATTAGTATATTTACAGTCAACATAGACAACACACTGGACTGAGCAAACCCAGTTTCTATCACACTAGGTGTCCTAGGAGCATGTTCTCCCTACATGGACAGAGTGGTCTTAGACATCCATTTCGGCCTCCACCATGGCTGCACCTTGGCTCTGCACAGTTCTTCTAACAGGCTTCAAACAAGGCACCAAAAAGACCTCCAGGCACATGTTCAGCTTTATCACCAAGACCATTCACTCCACAGAATTCAAGAAATGTTAAACACATTTGAGCATTCTAGTCAGTTAGGAAGGGACTTATGTGCTATGTTGAATTTAGGCCCCGCAAAAATTATACTAAGTTGAGATGTGCTTTTTACAATAAGGAAAAGAACATGATCCTCACAGTGAAGGAAGACTAGCATAAAAAATAAACGTTGAATAATCTAGTGAACAAAGTGCATGTTTCAGTCTGGAAGGTTTTCTTACCTAGGCTTTATCAATTTTAAGATTTTGATGAAATTCTGGACATATACGGGTTAACAAGTGTAGAGCAAAAAGACACTAAAGAAGTCACAGATGCGTCCCTGAATGCCTTATTTTCTCCTCTCTGTTTCATCTTTTTCTTGTGTTAAAAGATCTGAACAACACTGTTAAAGGGGAAGACTTCAAAATCTGTATTACTAGATGAGGAGCCACAGCATATCATACAGAAACCAGAATTGAAGAGAAAAAGATTTCTATCATTTAAGAGCCTGGTCTTGCCAAAAGCAAATGTAGATGAATGTGGACTGACAAGCCCCAGAACAAAGAACCAAACTGACAGACTATCACCTAAAAGAAAGATTCTGCAGCATAAAAAGAGATTGGAAGTTATTACAGAAAAATCCTTTAAAGCCCTTAGCCAAGTACCCAGCTGTAGTAAAGAAAGCAAACAAGAAGTTAGGTAGTATTGCTAAAGGAATATAAATCAAAGCTGTTGATATTATCACTGTAATAACACAGTAGCTAAACTTGCAGTGGAAATACATGGTACACTTTAAGTGCACATGCACTAAGGGAAAATACAAGTTCCTTTTTGGCAAGCTGAGCAAAAAGAGTTATGAAATACTAACACCAAAGGCAAGTTTGGAATCAAACTAGAAGTCAGAGGCAATAGCTGAGGTCTTTCAGCCAGTCAGTCTGATTATTTAAATGAAAGATTATTTGAATCATTACTATTCACTACTAACAGTTTTAAGCTCAATTTAAATTTTGGACATGCTCAGCTTAACACCACCATCAGAGAATAGTAAAACAGAAATCTGACAGCGAGCATCCCCAAGGACTCTGTGCAAGGTGGGTCATGACTACTTCTAAGGCTCATGCTAACTGAGGTGCGTTCAAAAACACTGCTGGTGACAAAACAGCCGTCACAGAACACATCTGCAGAACAGATTGCCTACAAGGGAGTTTCACCTTCCACAAAATTGCATCTTTTTTAATAATTGCTGTTCTTCTCTAGTAAATCAAGGAAAATGAGAAAAATAGGCTTCCTTTTCCCTCAGTCACAACATGCAGTGCTCTCCAGCCACAATAATTACGAGTAGCCAGCAAGCCACTCTGAAATTACTGGATTTTACCTTATTGCCTTTGTTAAGCTCATGGCGGGTCACTGAAGATCTAGTTTGTAATTATCAAGACTGCACCGACCTGAGATGTATCTGTTAAAAAATACTGATTACATATGAGCCAGTTATACTATTGTCTGTTTTAATGACATCTACCATAAAAGTACTGAACTCTTCTGCAGATTAAAAAAGCCTGCGCCAAATGTTCTTAGCTCAGGTTTTTATAGGTTTTATACTTGTCATGTACTTGCCTAGTTTAGGAAAGGGAAGGGAAGGGAAGGGAAAGGGAAAGGGAAAGGGAAAGGGAAAGGGAAA
>WBMW01001960.1:500893-525998 GCA_013396635.1 Penelope pileata
GGAAGTATTTTCTCTAGATGAAGACAGAAGTTATATTCAGATGGTATTCTGAACCTATGCTGTTTGCATGAATCCACTTGCATTTTATGTCTAAAAAGAGGGACAAACATAAAGGTAAAACATTTAGCTGCAATCCCGTTAGAAGAGCGTGACTAGAGACCAGAGAATAAAGGTTAGAGTGAGTCAGGAAGGCAGAAAGATGACAAATGGGAAACAGCAACAACTTGTTCTACAAAACAATAAATACTGGTTACATCGATGATGCAGAGCGAAAAAGCTATTTGACATGAAATAAAATTATTCAAAGTTAGAACCCTTTACTAATGACATGGGACAATTTGCTCTACTTCAGTGGGCTTTGTGGGAACATCAGTTCATTGTAAACAGCATATTAACAGAGTGCATATTTGTGAAGGGCAAATTAAGTCAATACTCGAGCTGAAGGAACAATTTAGCACATAAAGCACTGCCATGTATAATTCTGGCTTGTCATCAGCTTGGCCTCTTGAATTTTTATTTCTCAAAAAGAACTACCTTTGCACAAAAGCCAAAACATTCCTATACTCAGGAAAAAAAAAAAAAAAGAAAAAAGAAAAAAAGAAAAAAAAAAAACATGCACCCTACCAATTTTGGTAGAGATTGAGATCAGTTTGTGATGAGTTACACAGTTCTGCTTATAGAACCTTCTACAAAAACTCTATTCTTTGAAATACACTCTTGTAAAACCAAGGAAACTGCTTACAAAAAGCATTATGGTCTGGAAGCCTTCTTCAAAGCTGTTGCTTTTCTGCAATATAATGCTTACCCAAGAATCCTGAGAACTATGTAGGTTGCTCCAACAGTAATGCCTATTTGTTTCCATGGAAACTACAACAGATACAAAGAGCACAATAACACTATTTGATAATTCACAGCTACAAAACACTGTTTTTCAACATAGCTGTGCATTTTTGCCAGCAATGAACAAGAGCCTGAATATCACACTTGTAAAAATCTGAACGGCTGCCCGGAACATGGCTTGTCTTTCATGTTGCTGTCACCACTGCTGAAATGCACCACCCACTGCCTCACTGTGCTCACATTCACTGTTTGGTCTCCATCAATGTTCAGCAAACATCAGTGAATGTCAATGGGTGCCATTTTTTTGCATGGAGGAATTCAGTGACACACCTTTGCTTCCTATGCACTTCCATGTCAGATGTCATTTTGACAGACTGCTCCTCTGCTGCCATCTGTTCGACGGCAACAAAATGTAATGGAATATTGTTGGGAAGGTTCAGCCTCTACTGCCATACCACCAACATCTGCCTCTGACGTCATGGGCCAACATCATAAAATATGAGGCATTACTTTTGGAGCAACCCTTGCATTTAAATGGTTTCCTTTCTCACACTCAAAACTCGCAAATCATCCAGCTCAATCAGAGTAATAAGACAACCATCACCCTGAGAAAAACCGATGTCCACCAGAACCACCTTTAAGCAGTGACTGCACTTGAAGAGCAGCAAAAGAAGCAAATTTCCAAACATGAAACATCTATTAGCCAGCAATAACACCTTCCTATTAAAAATGGCAACTCAGTAACAGCAATGAATCCAACAATTGTGCAGAATGCTATTAAGAGTTTAGGATGTTAACAGGGGAATAAGATGACAATCTTATGAATAAAAAATGATGGTTAATATGCTTAAGAGATTCTGAACAGAGATGCCATTGGCATCACACAGTTTCTCTTCAACATACACTTCAGCCACCCTCAAATATACAATTATATTACCATGAGCTTCAATTTATTATTTTAGATATTAGTTATCAGCTCTAATACGTTTTGGTTTTTAAATCTATTCATAAAGCTCTTTACATGGACAACTGAAATTAATTTGAAGGTCAGCCTTAACAGAATCAATATTCAGTCGGTATCTGTAATTTATTCAAGTCTGTTTACATAGGGAATACATTGGTTTCACATTCCAAGATTCAATATTTGAGAGAATGAGGATCTGAAGACAGAATATTTCCTGGCACAAGATTCCTGAAGCAGCATACCTGCTCTGCTGAACCTGCTTACGCTCTGCTTCTCATAGAACACACATAGCTCAGGATCTACAAAGTTTGAAACTGTCATAATGATTATTGGCTAACAATTTCATTCAATGAAATCAAAATCAAAGGCTAGATCTAAAAACTTACCTATAGAATCATTGAATGGCCTGGGTTAGAAGGGACCACAAGGATCCTCAAGTTCCAACCGCCCTGCTGCAGGCAGGGCCACCAACCTCCAGTTTTAGTACTAGATCAGGTTGCCCAGGGCTCCATCCAACCTGGCCTTCTAACATAGAATGAAATTCCTTTTCATTTGCTGTTTTCAGATAAAAAATTACATTTATGGACAAATGATTTGTCATTCTTTGCCTCTACCTGCACTTAAGTCGATGCCGTACGACATAAACTTCAGTGCATACAAGGTCAGACTGTCATAATTGTAATAATCATACAATAAACCTTTTTGCATGGTAGAAGCACTAGAGGTAGCATTCTGTCATACAAAGTGGCTTTCCATCATTCTCACCTTCATAACTCTTACGATAAAAAGCACAAGGGGCTAATCACTTCTTATCATACAAAAGCAAATACTGAGCAGGAAAACATTCATATCTCCACATCTGCAGAGATTTATTATAGAATTAGAGAGATAATTTCCTTGAAGAGGCATGTCTCAATATTTTCATGTCTTAAAAACTGACAAGTGAATAATCTTATGAAATTCTTAAACTGCATTAGTAGATGAAGAAATGTGGTTGAAAATTTTTTCTTATACCACTTTCAAGAATCCCTGACACCTGCTGAAAAGGCAGCACAGTAGTCAAGATTTCTGGAAGCATCAGGGTACTCAGTGGACCAAGCAGAGCAATGCTTGCCAGCATCTGCTATTCGCTAACAAGGACGAGCCAGCTGGGGACATGACAGTCAGTGGCAGCCATAGCAGTAGTGATCGTGCAATAGCAGATTCCAAAATCCTACAAAGAGCAAGGAAGGAGAAGAGTGAAGCTCAGCCCCTGGACTTGAGGTAAGCAGACTGCCAATCGTTCAGGGGACTGGAAGGTGGGATGCAGTAGGGCAGCTGGAGGGTAGTTTTTGAGTATAGTGGTTAACGTGTCATACCCTGCCTGGAGGCCAATAAGAAGTAGACTACTGTAGGGGCCAAAACTGGGACCTGTCCTGCTCCATATTCTTATTAGTGACCTGGAAGAGGTAATGGAGTGGACTCTCAGCAAGTTTGTAGATGACACCAAGCCGTGGAGGGCCAGCTGATATGCTGGAGGGCCAGGCTGAAATTCAGAGAGATCCAGGTGGGCTGGAAAAATGATCTGACAAGAACTTCATGAAATCCAAGGAGAAAAGCCAAGCACATCTCCAGGGAGGGGAGCACCCCTGCAGCTGCCCAAACTGGGGGAGACCAGCTGCAGAGAAGCGCTGCAGCAACCAGTGCCATGGTGGGCAGCTGAGCACAGGCCAGTCATGTGCACTGGCAGCAAGGACAGCCACCAGCCTCCTGGGCTGTATTAGGAGAGATACAGCCAGCAGATCAAGGAAAGGCATCATCTTCCTTTACTTGGCACTCACTAGGCCCTGTCTAACTGTCTCCAGTTTTGGGCCCCCAATTTAAGAAAGACATGGACAAACTGGAGTGAGTTCAGCAGAGGGCCACCACAGAATTTGGGGCTCAAGAATTTGTTCTGCAAGGAGAGAGACCCAGCCTTGCTTAGCCAGCAAAAGAGACAGCTCTGGGGGGGTACCTAACAGCAGTCAGTCATTCCTACAGGGAGGTTAACAAGAAAACAGAGCCAAGCTCTTCATGGTGTGAGAATAGGAGACACTCAGCATAAGCAAATTGGATTTAAGGAAAAAAAAATCACAATGAGGACAGTGAGGCAGTGCAGCAGATTGCCCAGAGGGGTTGTGCAGTCTCCCTTCTTGGACATTTACAAGATATGACTAGATAAAGCCCTGCACAACCCAGTCTGACTTCATATCTACCCCTTCTTTGAGAGGAGTGGACATCTGAGACCCCTATCCTGTTAGCCTATGAACCTAAGACTAAGTGATAACATCTCTTCCTCGTAACTTCCTACAGGATGCAGCATATATAAGCTGGTTAAATAACTAGAAGAAAATAAATTCTATTAACTTGAAAGCAGATTGATGTCTCTATAATTTGAAATTGGCATTAATAAATACAAATAAGAATATACTGTCCATGTTGGAATACTTCCATTTTGGCCTTTTATGTATTGCCAAATATTCCTAATGAGGTTTTGTTGCTATTTTGAAAACAGTCATGCAGATAATGAACTGCTCCCCTTTCAGCTGTGTGGTAATGATATCTCTAAAAACACCTGCTTGAAGATTCACTGAGCATGAAGAAACCAATAGCCTTTTCAAAACTCTTTAGTTATTTTCTCAGGTAAAGAGAAGAATGAACATACATAAACTTTTGCTCTGCTATGATGCACATCTGTTCCAAGATCAGATGAAAACTGAACTTTAATTTTTAGTTGTATTCATAAAGATCAGTCACTACAGATTTTATTTCATCATCCTGATTTTTTCCTTATTTTGACATTTATTAGCAATCACAAATTTTCAAGAATTCATGGAATGCACGCTAGAATTGTATGCCCCACAACACATTTTACATGTGAGCAATCAAGAAAATTCTTCTAGATAAATTACAGTAAGCTTTATGGCAATCTTCACCAATTCCTGCAAAATAAATTTTCATTCATTCTGGAAATTGCAAGTCTTCTTCTTCCCACTATCTGGAGAATTCTGACCTTTTAACAGTTATTAGGTCACAATCACCATCATAATCACAACCTCAAAATAAACTCAACCAGCTAAGAATTGTAACGTTCAACTCAATATTACAGCTTTTCTGCTCTGTTACGTTTACATCGCTGTGTCTAAGCCAATAAATCTCAAGTATTTTTCTCTATGTAAAGATTTATCCCCATGACAAATACATGGAATAAAATCATGTTTGGACACAAAATATCTACGTAGATACATAATTCAGTTTGCAGTACTTTCAGGTGAACTATACATATTGCGGAAATACAGATGTTCAAAACTCATCCTTTTGCACTCTCCTCATAGCTGTACAGTGTTTAAATGCGGGATCCTCTCACATTCCTGGATGGGTGATGTGCAGATGTGAGCTACTGCTGCTTCTATTCAAGTACACAGGACTGTCCTGATGTCTTGTGTCAGATGTCTCTTACAAGAGTGAGCATTCATAACATTTCACTAAGTCCTTCTTACTTGCTGGTGAAGGTTCATTAACTTCATCATAGGATCTGTAGAATCTTCTACCTGAGTTCTCCGAAACTAGTCCTTGTCCCTAGTGAAAAAGGATCCAATTTCTCTTTCCATTTCTATTACATGCCCTTGATACCCTCCCTGTAACGGTCATTTCAGCAATTCAGAGAGCAAGAAACACACTGCCGTGAAGATGAATAGGGGTCAGCTTCATTTTATGGGCTGCAGAAATCAAACAGAAATATCAGCGCCTGTGTTAAGGCCACCGGGAATTTCCATATCCCATCCGAAGAAGATGATCTACTGTATTATTCTATCCCATACAAAATATTCACTGAATGTTTGAAATAAAACTGGCAAATGCCTGTATGTGGCAAACTTTTTGCTTTTTACACTTGTTTTTAAGAAAAAAATATTTTTTGTCCTTTTATTTTCTTTTGTAGGTAGAAAGAACGGCAACCAAAAAAAAACTGTTGTGTAATACCATGTCCTAATAAGAAAGATCTGAAACATGAAGCTACCACTACAACTTCCACTTCTTGTGCACAACTCACAGCATTTTACAATGACAGAAAAGAAGATCAATTTAAATTTTAAAAAAGCAACACAAAACTCATACAAAAGAAAAGATTTCTTCAGGTAGAATTATTAAATTAAATTAAAGAATCAATCAACAGTTATATTGCTTAGTAGTCCTCTGCAGAAGTCTATCTTTGGTTCAGATTTCCTCTTACAGATGCAAAAAGCAAATGAAACAAGCACTCCCTCATCTAGGAAAAGGTGATCACTATTTTACCGTGGCATAAAGCTGATACAGAAAATCATCTTCAAAACTTAAGGTAGTCTCAGCAGCTCCCTTTAATGGAAAGATTTATTTCTAAAGACTGATGAGGATGAAGTACAGATCATCTGCAGGGTGATAAAAGGATCACTCAACACACCTCCTGCAGATGCTCTGAACTGCCCTCTGGATGTGCCTAAGGTCTTTACCGACTGTAAGAAAAGCAATGGAAGGACTAATACAGCTGTCTGGAGTGCAGGAATAGCAATAAATTTAAGAAAAATAATAATGACTTTTGGATTCCCGAAGTACTAGGTGACAATTTGTCCTATACTAAATTGGCATGATGTCTCACAGTGGTTCTGCGTAACTTCTACAGAGGTATACTCCGCTGAATTTTTGTTCCTCTCAATAGCATTTTAAGAACTGGACACGTGTAAAGATGTGTCTGTATGCAGGAGCTTACCATACCCTCTTCTGTGGAAAGCTTTTCTGTATGATGGTTCACTCAGAACTAGCTTTATTGCTTCATAGTGTCTATGAAAAATGAGTGTTAACTGAGAAACAGGCATGGAACAAAATTGAAACACAACAAAATCAACAAAATCTTATTAAGGTTATATTCAAAAATAAAGATTTGTTAACTTCAGGTTCTTAGCTAGCTTCTACCTCTCCTTCTACTTTAGCAGAAAATTCCCTCTAACTTAAAATGGAGTTTCTCGGTTCAAGATGAGTGCTGTTCGTGGAGAAGAGGGGGAATCAAGGGAAAGCCAAGACCCTGTCCTGTGCCAATGCAGACATACAGATCCCAATACTGCTTAATACTTTGGGGTATTTGAATATAAAAATGCTGTGTGTGAGGATTAAACATTGTTAAACAGCGAGAAATCAGCATTAGGAGGCTCTAGAAGCACAAACTGCTTATTGCATTCATGGCGATTATTTTTCTAAAAATAAAGACTGATCGTGGCATTGCCAACCTTAAAGCCATAATGTTAACTAAGCAGCTCATCGCCCTCTGCACGTTGTTGGCATGACAGGGACATATCATCACCTGGCCCCATCTCCCTGGCTATACAACAGAGCCAAAAGCAAGCAGAGCTGAAGGGCCCTCAGCTGGGGCTGAGGCAGGATGAACACGGCCTTGGTGGCAAGGCCTCACCACCCACTGCTCCCTTCTGCGTGTCATGCAGGCGCTGCCCATAATGCCACACTGTTCAAACTTTTAATTTTTCCCACGATCTCTGCATGAGTGCCCCCAGTGGTACAGAGAACTGTGCAGTTTGGCCTTGGTCAATACACTATCTTACAGGCTATAAAATAAATGCACTCTCGCCCGTTCCTCTTCATGGATTTGCCATGCCATATCAAAGAAGGGGGAACTTGGGACCAGTGCAGTACTGATGCAGCTGGCAGAGTTGTTTATTTGAGAGGCTAAATTCAACCTTTGCTTGGTCGAATAACTTAATTGTGCTTACTGGGAGCCTGCTTTTTAAACGGTTCAATTCTTTCTGCTGCCAAGAATCAGAGTTTACTTTCAGCATGTTGAAATTATCTCAGGGGAAGGCTTTTGTGAGCCAAACCATTCCAAAAGTATTCTTAATTGCTTTCCACACTTCTGTGAAATGGGAGAACATGAAGTGAATCCACATTTTAAAACAGGAAAATTAAGGAGAGAGAACAGTGAAAAATAACCTGACAGAGACCAAGAATAAACTTAATGACATGTTTCTAACACTTTTTTAACTTAGTATGTTAAGAATTTTTAACAATTATTGCGCCCCTCATAGAAATCTATAATCAGGCTGTGTCAGTGATAGAATATGCACTATGCATCAGATGTATGCAAGCAAACAAACTGTACAGAAAAGTACAAATTGTACTTGAAAAATATTTCACTGGTCTATGTAGATGCATCCAATTTTTATTGGTAAATTGTCCAATAAATTAGACACAACAAATCAGATAGACAGTGTTCTGAAGAGTAAATAATATTTTTATTTTCTTGATTTACTTTTATTAATATGTCAGAAATTTGTTTCAGGAAGGATGAGATTGTCTTTCAATGCTAGAATAGCAAGGCTGACACAATATCGAAGCTATCATTGAAAAACATTAGTCTGCAGATAGTTTTCATCTATTGTATTGAACTACAAACATACTTCTTCAGGTTTCAGCAGCAATACATCCATATAAAGGCAGACAAAAGAAGCAGTTGAATACTTTTCTTAGTCGATACTCTTTGAAATGTCTAGGATTATGTCTGGGAAATTCAGAGAAACTCTCAGGTTTAGAGAACAAGGAACTAGAAAGGTCTGAAGACAGATTAGTTAAAACCAAAATGTCTATAAGTATTATGAAACATTTAATACAGATATGGGTGCAGATGGGTCAGATAGATATCAGTCTAAATTCATATAAGACATGACAGGTTTTGTCTCTTCAGTGATTCTTCTGTCGGTTTGAATAATTTGCAGAGGAACATATCTGCTTTTTTCCCCGTCTACAGATGCATCTCATTCTGTCATTCCATGAATATAAGTATCAGAGCAGAAACCTTCACTGAATGTGTTCACAAAAACATTCATGTGCATGTTTGAAAAGAACTGCAAAGGAAGCTTAAAGGGTTTAGGTGACTTGTATGCTTATTTTATAAGCATAATTTACAAGCATACCCCAACCACTTTTTCTGTAAACAGAATACAAGAAAAGCAATCCATAGTAGTGGTAGCTCAGCTTGAAGCCAGGGAATATTAACCTACCAGGAAATTTAGGAGTCCAGCATAAAGTCTTCCAGGCACAAAGCAATCTTAGGTGAATCACTTGCTAAAACAGGCGGTTGCCAGGAACATGTAATACAGGTTAGCCAGTGTACACTGTATGAAATACTTCAGACTATGACCATGTTTAAAATAAGCATGCCAGTCGCCAAAAATAGTAACAGTTTTTCAGCACCTGATGCTGTTTCTGATTAATGTTGCCTGAGTTAGCCTGAAACAATGTACACAGAAAGGTAAATGGTCTGTAGTCTCTACTACTTCTGTACTAGCAATAAGATATCCACAGGACTCATAAGCTGCCATGGTAAGGTATGTCTGCTTGGAAGTGATTTAAAGATGTTTGATCAAGTCCTTAATCAGAAAGTAGATTTTATTAGATTCAATCTTGTTAAGAACCTCCAAATTAAATTTCTTATAGGTTAGAAATATATCCACAGAAGCTGGGTATTTTCAAATTGAGTTGATATAACAGTTAGACATCTGTGAGGCCTTTGACACAGCACTGTCTGACTTTCTGATGAAAATGCATTACACGAAATCAATTTAGCACATCTTAAATAGAATAAAAACTGAATAAATGAGAGATCTCAAAAAATAGTTCTTCTCCAGTGGTGCTGTTTCTAGTGGAACCCCACAGGATCTATTCTTGAGCACAGAAAAAAATATGCAAAATTATTGTCCATAACATTTGCAGAACTCACTTTAATCTTAAATAACATTAAGAAAAATACAGATCCTTCAAAGTGACTTGATGGTTTGGTAACTTGGGCTTACTTGAATTATTGGTACTTTTAACTATCTATCACACTTGTTGAACGAGAAAATTTACTTTGAAGAATTTGGCAGGTAAGATGGTTAACTAGTTAACCAACCACAAATGTGCCACCTATGTCCCCCAAAACATCTTTCTCACTCTACAGTAAAGTTCTGCTTCTGACCTCTTCTCCACAAATAAAGCAGTAGCTGTCAAAAAGTGATTGAACTAGAGAACTTATTTAGAAAGTAACAGCAAGGTATACTAATTAGTTCCCTACTGCATCTGCATGACTACATACAATCACCAAAAAAAAAAAAAAAAAGTGGAGGGGGAAAGAGAATCCCAGTATATTTTCATTAAACAGGAAAAAAGTAGCCAGGCACTACACGATGTACCAAACAGCATCCTTCAGTAGACCTGTACAAACATTGAAGTTGCAACTGAGATAGAAAGAGTTCAAAAAAAAAAAATTAAAAAAAAAAAAAAAACCCTTCTGTTTAGGAAACAAAGAAGACCTACAGAAATTCTGCTTCAACACAGAAGATTCATATGATGCAGAAGGAGATTATTACAGTTTTGGTGTCAGGTTATTCAACCATTTTAGAATTCAGGTCACTTCAAAAAAATGTCATTTCAAAGTAAAAATCAAATAATTTCATTTCCATAGCATTAGAACATTCTGTGCATTCACAAAGATAAGTACATAGACAGTTGCCTTAAAAAATTAAGACCATTTTATGTTTTGAAGACTCTCTTTATCCCCAAACAAATGTTTTCTCAGAATGCATCCCATTTCACATTTCAGCCTCTCCTTACAATATCACTGAACCTGTAAATCAGGTGAAAATGTGTTTTGGGATATGTAAAATAAAAAGACTACATTGTGTAAATTACAATCTCTAAACATCATTGCTACATTATTTCACACTGCAGTTCACTGATCTTTTCTATCATTCCCTTTTTGAAGGACTGCATTTAATGGCTGAAGGAGAGGTGAGGCAAACATTACACTCAACAGTATTTTTCTCTTCTACGATGATTATACAGAGAGCAAGTCAAAACAAATGTAATGACTCATAAAAGATTAGCAAAATGTCACCTGTAAATTGCACTCCTGTGATGACATCTATAGAGAAACTTCAGTGGTAATCTGACGTTTGACAAACCAAAACCGTGACAAGAAACAGTAAAAGGCTGGAAAAAAATCTCGGCTAGGCGATGCTCTGAAGGGAATTCACTGCAGATGATGAGTGGGAAAAAGTCCTTCCATACCAATGTTATCACATTGTATGCATAAATGAGAAATGCACATATGAATTGTGCCTGCATGATCTGGTCACTCCTGTGACGTTGCTTTCCTAAATCCATTGGAATATTTCCGTAAGAGTTGCCTGGATAGATCCCAAGTAAGTAAGATGTCCTCAAAAAAAAAAAAAANNAAAAAAAAAAAAAAAAAAAAAAAAAAAAAAGCTGAATCCAAAATTTAAAACCTCACTAAGAACAAACAGTTCAAAAAGTTGTCATGTACTTTTGATTGAGCACAACAGAAACTTAAGAACAAGCTTGTGAAACCTATTTGGAGATGGATAACCTTTCATTAACCTAAGCACTCTGTTAAAAAGTCAGGTTTTGCTTTGTATTTCTCAAGTGGGAACTCTGTCTACAGTGGGAGACTTTTTTCACAATTGTAGTTTATACTTTCTGATTTGAACTTGTTTTGATCTCAGTTCTGGAACCTTGAAAAATAGATCAGTGCAAAGTTTTGAAGAAATTATAATGTGAATCACATTTCCAACAAAAAAAACAGCAAGGGTTTATCAGTTTAAATTGGTACCTTAAAATATGCTTGAAATTCACCATTAAATAGAAGTACCTTGAATGATTCACTTTAAATACTTCAAAATTATATTAATAGAGAAAAATCAACAGCTGGAACAACCATGAAGATGCACAACACTTTTTATCCTGTTTGGTGTAGAAGTAATGTGTGACATCCATATCATTCCTCACATTCACACTTAATTAGAGAAAGAAGAGAAATTTTAAAATAAGTAAATCAAAACAAAATCTCTAAAATACCACATTTAAAGATCTTCCAATGAAACAGCTCCTACTGAATCAAAGCTTGGACTGAGACATTATGGGACCTGAATGTGGTCCACGCAACCTGCAAATGTACCAGGAGTTGCCCTTATCAGGTAAAAAAAAAAGTTAAAGACGTTTTGCCATTCTCTCTTGTCAAGAACACGTATAATTCCCTATTCTGATTTAGATCTTTTGGTTTCTTTCATAATCCACAGAAAGCTGACATGAGATAGTCCTTCCGCTTACCAGAGGGCAAACTGTTCTTCACCGGTTTCTCACTCCTGAAATCTAGTCTGCCTGCCCATGAGAAAAGGGTCAGAAAGTACATCTCTAATACGTCGTTTCTAACAATTGCCAACAGCAGGTGCCTTATAAGAAGTTTGTGTAGAGCTTTTAACGGGTTAAACCTGCAGTGATAATTTCCCCAGAACATGCTCCCAACCTCTAGTAATTTGCACCTCAGTAAATTCCTCACGCAGCGAGGGCATTATTGTATTTAACAAGACTTGGTGGAAGTCTCGGAAGTGGAAGTTCATGGAAGTGCCCAGTCATTTTCAAAGAGGTGTAAACTTTCAAAGTCCACAACATCTTTCAGTGAGGAGCTCTGCAGCTCAACCAGAAACCAAGCAAAGAACACTGTCTGCCTCCCTGCAATATCCACCTGATTCTCCCCTCCTTTCTCCTCTTTCCCACATTGACATTTGGGATTCTTTCATTCATTTCATTGTGCCAGGGTAAATTTAGACTGGATATAAGGAAAAACTTTTTCTCTGAAAGAGTGGTCAGGCACTGGAATGGCCTGCCTAGGGAGGTAGTGGAGTCACCGTCCCTGCCGCTGTTCAAGAAGCGTCTGGATGAGGTGCTAAGGGATATGATTTAGTAGCTTAGTGAGTAGGGATGGTGATCGGAGGATGGTTGGACTAGATGATCTTGTAGGTCCTTTCCAACCTAGTGTTTCTATGATTCTATGATTCTATGATTCTTTTTCAGTGCTCTGTTCAAACCAGAAATCTCACTTCAAAATCTCTTGATTCTTAGCTCATCAATCCTGCATGAAAGATAGTTGGTCTAATACAAAGCTTCATCCTTCCAAATATAAATTGCCTAGGTCTCTCTGAAAGTAATGCCTCCTATTTATTTCCATGGAAACTACAACAGATACAAAGAGCACAAGAACACTATTTGATAGAGCAAATTCTCAGCTACAAAATGCTGGCTTTTAGCATAGTCACCACCATTAGCTATGTTTTTTCACCAGTGATTAACAGGAACCTGCATGTTGCACTTGTAAAAATCTACACCAGCTGTGCACGACCTCCCAGAATCCACTGTTTGGTCTCCATAAATGTTCAGCAAGCGCTGATGAACATCAGTAGATGCCATTTTTCTGCATGGAGGAATTCAATGACACACTTTTGCTTCATCCATACTTCCATGTCAGACACCATTGTGTCAGGCTGTCCCTCTGCTGCCATCTGTCACACAGCAACAACATGGAACGCGATACTGGTGAGAAGGTTCAACCTCTGCTGCCATCCCACCAACATCCGCCTCTGATGTTGTGGGCCATCATCATAAAATAGGAGGCATTACTTTCAGCCCTCACACTATGACATTCACCTGTTGCATTCACCTTGAGATCAAGATGAATGTCAGGGATCCACTGACAGACCACTAAGGCTCCCACCTTTAATAAGCTCATTTTCTAGTTTTGTTATGTGAAGAAACACGAGCTCACAGGATCACCTTTTTCACATTAAATGTTTGCAAGCTGCTCTGCTTTGACTTACTTGTTTCTCAGGTGGCTAAGATGGAAGTTCAGGTAGACAGAGATCAGTAGCAGCACCTTGAATCATAACACCAAAGTCAACAAAAAGACTAATCAGTCTTGAAAGCACTCTGCAATATATTCCCTACAACCCACATCGCTAAGTATGTGAGACAAGTACCTAGGAGTCATGACAAAATTTTCAATTACTGGAGTCTGAATGAGATTCCCAGCTAAGAGAACATGTTCTGTCAAGTGCCTGAAGGAAACCATAACCTCCACACGTCATCAGCTTGGACGGTACAGGATCTATCGTGAGCCTGAAGGAATAATTAACTAGAAATTGTCACAACACTGCAGACAGATGGCAAGCAACTAACCAGGGAAATAAGTCCTTTTTCAACAATTTTCTGCAGTCTCCCATTCCAGAATGATCACATTAAGTGAACCTGAGCCTAAGTGACTCCCACAACCAAAAGGCCACCTCAGTCACCCCACCTGTTCTTCTCTCAAAAAGTTCATGCCAAAGTCCAGAATAGACTTCTGACTTTAGAGAAAAAATTAAAGGAAAAGGTTTTTATTCAGTTCCCTACCAGAATAATGACAAATTCCTAAAGCTTGAACAGAAAATAGAGTTGATGTTCTCTGATAGTAGTTACAATTTTTTTTTCTCATTTCATTGGGAATCTTAGTCAACTTATTCAAACAAACCTGACTCTTATCAAGGCTCAACAATTTTCAGCCACTGGTTTTTCTTCGTTTCAGAAATGCTCTTATGACCTGTCTTGCAGGTCATACCACCTCCCAAGCTCATCTTAAGTCTCCCTTGTACACTGAACAAACAGTGCCCTTCTCACATTTATAATCTTGTTATAAACTGTGCAAAGACTTCTGTGAAGTTATGCTGCTGGAAAACAGTCTAACTTATCTGCAGTTTCCAGTAGAAAACCTTCTTCTATAAGCACAATATGCATCAGGACAGATCCTGGTTTCAAAATAAAAGGGTACAATGTCTTACGTAAATCTGAGTATCAAGTGAAGAAAGGGCAGTGATCTGGAGGTCATAAATATCCTGGCTATGCTTACTGCATATGCTCTGAAGTCCAGCTATAAATAGCCTTCGAATTGCTAACACATTTCAAGAAAGTTGAGTGACCCAGCTTTCACTTTGTAATGGGAGGGTAAAAGTCTAATGATGCCACAGAAGGGCAGAGGAAAAGAGCTGCTGAAGCCATGTAGACATCTGCTGAAAGGGTCCTAGCTGTGAATTTCCATAGAGAGAACCAGCTGGCTTTAACACAGACAAAGAAATGAGAAAGTACAAGGCCAGCCAGAACAAGGTCAGCTTTGTGTGGGGAGAGAGCAAAGCAGCTAACACTGACGTGAGTGGTTTATGGGAGGGAGAAAAGAACACATCCAGACACACCTCTGCTTCAGCACTTCCAATTCTCATCAAATTCTACAGACACCTAGACTTTAGACTATTTTTTTTCACATGCCTGCACAGATCTTACATATTTATACATACAGAAATAAAAGCACTGCAAACAGAAATGGGTCATCAGCAAATCCCTTTCTAATCTAATATGTTAATAAATTTCATTGACTTTGAAAAACATTTCCAAGGAAAAACTACTGATAGGCTGGACCTTGTACCTTGCTTGCTCCCTCCATTCCCCCAAGACAATTTTAACCTTCTTGTCTTCCTTCCAGCGGCTACCAACTGCCTATTCTACATTAGTTGCAGGCATCCCATATCTCAGGGAGCAGCTGGCTGAATGCACACACAATCACCAACACCTATGGTGCCAGAGTTGCTTCTGTCATTCTGTCCTTGCAACAGCTCACAGTGAGTTCTCAATGTGACAGTGAAAAGGGCTCTGTCATCTGTTTGGCTTCACACACAAATGTCATCCATCACATTGGAAATCACTTCTCCCACACCCCAAATTACAATTTTGGAAAGATGCTGAATTATAAATAAATACCCTCAGAGCACTCAGAAGAGAAGCTGACTCTTTCTCCTTCCATAACAAACAAAGCAGGTGAACCACAGCACTTCAGCAGGCAGGAAAAAATTCTAATCAACATTAGATTATTATAAGTAATTCATATTAGCATGGTACTTTTCTTTTGAGATCTGTATTTACAAGTCCTCAAAATATTCAAAGAAAGAAAGAAGTTCTATATTAATTCTTCCTCAAGGATATTATCAAAAAATATCTATTCAAGTAATCTCTCTGTAATAACAGTGATTTTTATTTTTGAAAACAGAAATGAAACAATACTGTTATGAACATTTCTCTATTTCAGGAAATCAAAAAAAAAGCAGATCATGAAATCTAGTATTTGATCCATTTTTCACAGGCATGGTTCAGAAAACCTCTATGCTTAGGCCACTGATTCATACCTACAGCACTTTCTTTTAGAAGTCTCTAGATGAGCTAAGCTCATTGATCTAAGATTTTGTGGATTTGAAATTTTTGAAGGGCAGCCAGAAGTTCCACTTCATTTTTCAGCTCCTTCCAGAAGTTCAGATCTTGCTTCTTCTTCCTAAAATACTTAAACATATTTACATTGTAAACAACATTGTGCTGAGATGTATAAAGTGGGAAAGGTCAAAAAAAAAAAAAAGAAAAGAAAAGAAAAGAAAGCTGTAGGCATGCTATTTCAAGCTAACCATCAAGGGCAGATTTTATTCTAAAAGCAAGTCTTGAGCTCTGAATTGAAAAACTATGTGTTTTTTGTTTGCTTATTTCTGTTGTCACAGTCCTCTACCGCTTTTTTTGAGATGCACAGAAGCAATTGCTTGGCCCTATGTTTACTATAAAACACTTTCTGTTAACATGAGGATGACCTTTCTCCACAAATTCCCATCTCACAAACATTGTCTCTCTGGAAGCCTTTTGTAGGACACATTATAATTGAAGTAGGTAATTTTAATTGCCAATATAAAGATCCTGAAAGCATTTGCTGTGCTTCAGATAGAGCATAGGAATTACATACTGCACTGGAGCATTGCTCAGTATTGGGTATTTATTGAGTCCCAAGCTCTTTTTCCAGGAGACTCCCAAATGTATCTCCAAACAGCTCCCAAATGTATGCTGTCTCTTGTAGAGTATGTTTTCCTTTGACCTCAACTGGTCCTGTGTCAAAGAAAACCTTTCATACCAAACTCCTCTGTACTGTTTCTGGACAAATTTCAGTCCTTCAAACCACAGTGTCCTCAGCCCAGTCCAAAAAAAATGAATCTCGATTCACAACAGGAAGCGCTCCAATTTGAGCGAGTGATCATTAAGGCTCAATGATGCTCTGATGCACCTGATCTGACAGTACATATCCCCAACTGTAGATGGCAAATTTCCTACGTGCAGAAGCATCAGCAAAACCATGAAATCAAACAGAAAGTGTAAGTCAGGTAAGATTTGTAAAAGGTGATACTTTTTCCTTTAAAATTAAAACAGGTCAATACAAATTGTCCAGGTCATCACAGATAACTGCATAGCTATTCAAACTCTCATTTTCCACAATTTTGAAAACCGCTCTCCAAAACCATGATGTGGAAACAGAGCATTTTCGATAATGACAGGCAAGGTCATGAAAGCACTCCTTTGTAGAATTCCGAATAACTCAACACATATCAAGGTCCAAAATGTGAGGCTTGAACTACAGGAAAATAAGCAAATTTGATCAGCTGAAATCCTTCTGCCTGTAGCCCAAGTTTAGGTACATTTATGTCAATAAATCAAAAATCCCTGCAGAAAATTCAGATTTGCTCCTCAAAATCGTATGCACCTGTAATTATAGGTTTAAACATTTTAGAAGAATTGATTCAAATGCTGTTGGGATTAGTTAATGTGATCATTGTTTCAAGGTTCATTCACCAGGAATAAAACAGTGCATATCACAGCTAAAAACGCATTTAGTGTCAACTCTTGCACTACAGAGCCACAGAGTTGTATCTCAGAGCTGGAATAGCCCTCCCAAGCAACCAAAGTCCACAGCGATTCTAGCCTAAGATGAGCCTCCACCAGCATGACAGCATCTCCTGGCTAACAAAGCTTTCTAACTAAAGCACAAAGGCAAAGGTCTTCCTTGTCAGCTGTGCTTGAGAATAGCTACTGAACTAAATAACCTGAACTAGAAATGCCAACTCATCCACCGTGCATTAAGCATGCAGTTCTTACAACAGTTTGTTCAGTGATCGAGACCTAAAAATGTTCTAAATCACATTTGGCTTTAAGCCAACATTTTCAATTAAATGTTAGAGAAAGAAAGGGGAAAAAAAAAATCAGCACACAACAAACTTGCAGTCGAAAAATACTTTCTCCTGGGAATTGAATTAATTAGTCTTCGGAATTAAAACCAACTGCATCTATCATTACAGTGAAGGTATGCAAACATTACATAGATGGAGATTGTTTGGAGATGGGAATCAGTTTCTTTGAGCAGACTGAATGCAAACCTTGTGAAAGACCATCTCATTTTTCCAGTGCTTTCTGACTGCCTTTGGAGTAAGCTGTATCTCAAGTAATTTTTCAAAATGTTGATCTGGCAATGCCTGCTTGTTTAGTGTAGAGAAGGGCTTCATACAAATCTGAGTTTGGACACCTCCGGGAAGACAGAGTTACAAATAGCTGAAATTTTATTTTAATTGGGGAATTTGATTAAAATACAGGTCATTTCTTAGCATATGGGCCTTCGTTTTATGCACATAACCTTTTTACATGCACAAATGACAGTAAGTTATGCAGGTTGTCTCACAATTTACATGTGCTATCTTAATTTCTGTTTATTGAAAGTTTCTACTTGGAGTTGCAGAGCTGCAAATTATAACTGAGGTCAACGGAAGCCATAAGGATTTAATATTCCAAGATAAAGTACCAGGGGCATGCATCAGCTGAAAACGCAGACCTCACGTTCAAAAATATTTTGACCGGAGGGAGTGGGAAGACTGGGTTTATTGGCTCTGGGAAAGACATCTGCATCACCCAAGGTAAAATCTGCTGTGTCCTCATGTTGAAGTTTCATTCCCGTTAGCAGTAAGCAGTATTGTTGATGTAGCCCAGCAGAAACATGTCAGCTGGACACTACAAAAAAACAAAGTGAGCTCCCCAGAAAGTAGACATCCCAGTCTACATTTAGAATGGATATAGGACGAAAGTCCAGATTACAGTGAGTTTTTCTGATGCTCACTTCTACACTGGCATGAAAAAAAAAATTGAACTATATTCAGAACTAAATTTCTTCCATGAAACCTTTGGGAAGGTTTGTAAGGAAAAGTGCGACAAATCAGAAGAGCTTCCAAAGTTCTGTGATATCTCTCAATTTTTAAAACAAAATAGGGGCTGATTTATAAATGCATCTGTATAGCAATTGAAATAAAATTTGCAAAATGCTACAAAGTTATTGCTTCAAATTCAATGCAAGTAGTGAACCCAATTTAATCATGAAATCTGCTTAATATGGAGAAAGGACTTTATGACTCTTGACAGATATTCACTACAAATACAATATATGCATGTTCTCGTTAATGTAGGTCCTAAAAAAGGCACCAGTTAAATAATTAAAAAGTACAGAAATCAGTTTTATTTTCTGTTCTTTTTCAAAGTCTGTGGTTGTTTACAGCAGGCATGGATGCACGTGCACAGCATGTGGACTGCTTTCTAGAGACCACTCTGCATTATAACCTTGAAGTACTTCTAACCCGTCTATGAGATACAGAGAGTGGAATGAAGTGGATTCAGCAGAAATGTTCTACTTGAACAAGTACTGCTGGGCAGCTGTTGGTACTCGTTTTTGTGAAATGCATTTGTACGAACTCAGGAAAAAAAAAAAAAAAGCCCAAAGGAGATGTAGAATTGCTTTCTAACAAAGCTTTAGATGTCTTGTTTTAAAGTTGTTATCATACAGTTCATAGGCATTGTAGCTGTATGCTGGCTTCTGGCTTGGTTAAAAACTTCCAATGGTTATTTTGAAACAGGGCTCAACAACGTTCTTCCTTCACTCATTTTTACCTAAATACTTTTCAGGACCAGATCAGCTGTATAAATTGCTGACACTAATTCTTTCTATTGTAGACAAGCCCTAGAGTTTTAAACTGTATCCATCAACCTGGGGATATCTACCCACTTCAACATTTAGAGAGAGATTAGATTGTAAGTTATGAAACCTCTGATAACAGTTATCATAAGTTATCACAAACAACATAGTAGGAAGTATTTATACATATTTTTTACTGTATGAGCATTTTAAAAACAAGTTAAAGAGCTTTTTTTGTTGTTGTTATACAAGGAGGCAGCTCAGTACATAAGAAGGATAATATTTATTCAAATTCCTTTACTTGCCACAAGAAACCTTTTTTGTTCCCTCAAATATCTTCAGTTATTTGCATCATTTCTTGCAATTAAAGTTAAAAGAACTCTTCACAAAATGGTACTTAGGATCCTCCCAACCATAATTAACATTTTTGTGTGTTTTGTCAATAATTAGAAAGTTAGAAAACTGCATTACTCAATATTCATTGGGCATTTCATCTCTAATTAGTCACATATTGACGTTCTGCTAATACAAGAGACCTGCAACAAGAGCTCCTCAGATAGAGATATTGGGAAAATCAAGACCCATTTTTCATAGTCTAGAAATAGTAAGAAGCTTTGAAGACTCTCAACAAATTAAAATGCAGTCAAAAATTACTTTGCTGATAGTGAGAAGCGCAGAGAGGAATGCTGTGAAAGAAGAAAAGAGGGGTATGGGATGAGGAGAAAGGATACACTCACTGCCTAATCATATCAGGTTTGGGGCTCAAGTGGTTTTTTTTACCTAATTATTTCAACTGTTGCTGCCTACGCTAAGAATCACTTCACAAGACAAATGATAAGCAAAACTTCTTATATTTAAGATTTATTTCAGTAAAGATTTCAATAATCTAAAAAGTGCTACACAAAATGGACTTCTTACATCACTTCTCCCATTACAGCCAAAGGAGTTGTTTTGTTGTCCTTTTTTGTTGTGTTGTTTTTTTTTTCTTTCAAATTCCAGATGTGTAGATTGACCCTGTCCAGTTCCAATGAGGAAAATGGGCATTTGGGGACTGATGTCAGTAGAGCTATATTCTACGTAACAGTCAGACTAAAGAAACTTAACGATCCACAATCAAATCACTGATGGGAAAATCAAAACCACAAAGATCTTCATAACACTCTCACTGTTTGTTTTGATAAAGCACTAGCAGACATTGGCAATTGGATGACAGAGCACAGGAACAGGCTGCCCAGGGAGGTTGTGGAGTCTCCTTCCCTGTAGATATTCAAGGCCCATCTGGATGCCTACCCGTGCGATCTGCTATAGGGAACCTGCTTTGGCAGGGGGTTGGACTCAATCTCTAGAGGTCTCTTCCAACTCCTACAGTTCTGTGATTCTGTGATATGCTTCTCAGTCCTGCCAGTTCAAGGCATGTGGACCACTGGTGCAGCTAGGACAATGTTCAGACTTACATCTATAGATCCAGGGGCAGGAAGCTGCCATGAGAAGTAAGGACTGAAAGGTTGTCTTGCAGGGGTCAGTCTTGCAGCTAAATCAAAATAGAGAACAAAATACTTTGCTTTATCTTTGTGCAGCAACTCGCTCCTGAGGTTATGCTAAGTGCCACTGTAACAAAAATAATGAACATGCAACATACTTTCAAGATTGTGTTCTGAAACTCCACAAGTAGACTGTTACACTCATTCAGTATATCCTTATTCATTCATGGGAAAACTCTTCCTCTCATTTCTGCCTCTTAAACTATAGTATAAAAAATGCTTGTTCTGAAGCGAACTACCCTTCTAGACTATGCTCTCAGCAACAAAAGTTGACCTGAGAAATAAAATTTAATTAATGTCATGCACTTTATGATTTATGAGGGCTGCTTTGCATGTAATGCCTCCTATTTTATGGTATTGGCCCCTGATGTCAGAAGTGGATGTTGGTGGTAGAGGTGGAACCTTCCTGACAATACTCCATTTCATTTTGTTGCTCTGTGACAGCTGGCAGCAGAGGGACAGTCAGACACAATGGCGTCTGACATGGAAGTGTGGAGGGAGGAAAGAGGTGGAATTGAATTCCTCCATGCAAAAGACATCGCACCCACTGACATTCATTGACACTTCCTGAACATTTACGGAGATCAAATAGTGGATGTGAGCACAGAGAAGTGATGGATGGTGCATTTCAGCAGTGGTGACAGCACTAGTGGGGCACCTCCACTGGTGCAGATCTTTGTGAAGATGACACGCAGACTCTCATTCACCACTGGTGAAAATGTTTAGCTAATGGTAGTCACTATGCTGCAAAACAGCATTTTTTTACCTGAGAATTTTTTCTATCGAAAATTGTGCTCTTTATAGCTGTTGTAGTCTCCATGCAAATAAATAGGAGGCATTGCTTTTGGAGCAACCTACATGGAATGAAAGCTGAATTCACCCTTTCCAGACTTACTTTACCAGGAAAGACAGACAGACAGAAAGACAGACAGAAAAAAGCTCTGTTTATTTCACTTACAATCAAAAATCTAATCTAGCTTACCCAGTTTGCTAACCAGCTAACCAAGTTTTAGCAGAAATTGTCCCCACAGTTAATTAAGTTCATAATTATTGTGTGTGATACTATTTTCCTTCCTGTCACCTATGAGGTCTTGGGATGGGATTCAGTTCAAGATTATGGCACATAAACTTGGGCGCTGACACATAAGTACTCAATTCAATTGACTAAATACTATATTTGACATGCCCATGAGTTTCACGTTATAGCTGTGAAACAGTGCTAAAAATCCTATACAAATATCTTAGATAATCTGGCACATTTAAAATGCTTACTACAGATTGTTAAACCACAAGTTTGGGGCAAATTATTCAACTTGACCAACTTGCCATGACTAGAAGTCAGCTGATCTAGAGTAGGTATCTGTTTTAGGGCAAATAGAATCTAGATATCTGTTGATAAGGGGCAGGATTCAGTGGTACAGGACCCTAAACAAAACCATTGACTGTCACCCAAGATGCCCCAAAAGAATAGATGGGCAAAGCATATCAGATTTTGTACCCATCTGGAGTAGCACTTGGAGACCAGACAAGATACTCTAGAGCATGGGTGTCCAGCCTTTTCACTTGCCTGGGCCACAGTGAATCATAGAATCATCGAAACACTAGGTTGGAAAGGACCTACAAGATCAGCTAGTCCAACCATCCTCCTATCACCATCCCTACCCACTAAGCTACTAAATCATATCCCTTAGCACCTCGTCTAGGCGCTTCTTGAACAGCGTCAGGGACGGTGACTCCACCACCTCCCTAGGCAGGCCATTCCAGTGCCTGACCACTCTTTCAGAGAAAAAGTTTTTCCTCATATCCAGCCTAAATCTACCCTGGTGCAACTTGACCACTCTTTCAGAGAAAAAGTTTTTCCTCGTATCCAGCCTAAATCTACCCTGGTGCAACTTGTGACCGTTCCCTCTCGTCCTGTCATTACTTACCTGGGAGAAGAGGCCAACCCCCTCATCACCACAACCTCCCTTCAGGAAGCTGTAGAGTGTGATGAGGTCTCCTCACAAGACTTGTGCTCTAGACCCCTCACCAGTTTTGTTGCCCTTCTCTGAACACATTCAAGGGCCTCAATGTCTTTCTTGTAGTGAGGGGCCCAAAACTGAACACAGTACTCGAGGTGCAGCCACACCAGAGCTGAGTACAGGGGGATGATCACCTCCCTGCTCCTGCTGGCTACGCTGTTTCTAATACAGGCCAGGATGCCATTGGCCTTCTTGGCCACCTGGGCAGTGAGTGAAGAGGAACTGTCTTGGGCCAATATTTTGGTTGTTGCTGAGTGATGGGTGTGCATGCGTGGCCAGACCAGGCCACTCAATGGGAAAGAGCCACCACCACGACGCATGGCAGCAGGCTGGGCTAATTACTAGCTGTCCCAGGCCACATGCAGATTGCATTTAAAATGATGTTATGCAAATGAACTCTAGATCTCCCTTGACTATGAAGTCAAAGGAACTGCCTCATGTAGATAGTCACAAGTAAAAACATTTTAGATGTCAGTCTCAAGTTGAATCCTGTCTCTAATGTCCTCTTTGGTAGGCTATGATCAAATTTCCATCACCAGAAAACAAAACAGCAGTGCACTTCTCTTTATAACATCACAATGCAGCAGCATGATAACACAAAAAGACTTTTACCCTCTGCACATCACTTAGGTCTCTAAAGAAGGAGTTTCTATCAGCACTGAATTAGGGCATTCCAATTCAGAATTTATCTTTGCAAAGGTTCTTTGTGTAACAATAAAATGAATCACAACTGAAGGCATATTTATTTTGAATCCAGCCTGGGGTTTTGTTTGTTTGTTTGTTTGAAGAGAAGGAGATCTCTAGAAAGGTTTTCTTTTCCAATTTTTTATACTTGCTCAGGAATTTTATTTGATGATGCACCATTATTACTTTTCCCAAAATGCCAGGGGATTTAATATGTTTTTGAACAGAAGCTTCAAGATTAAAAAGAATAAATTCAAAGAATAAAATTACTACAATACATTTGGACAGGCAAAGAAATGTACTACCATGAGACTACTACTACACCTAGCTGTATTATTCCAAATTATAAAATCTAATCACCGGCAAAAAGATTTTCAGGCCAATCAAGTAACATGAGATAGTAAAACAATTGATAGTAAAACACAATTGTAGCTGTTCTCCAGCTTCCAGACTTGCTAGTACTGGTTAAAAGGTAATTCCAGATACAAGTTTTATTAGTGTAGAAAATGTTGAAAGGTGGCTCCACCTTCACCTTTTCAATCAAAATCAGCCACCCAAAGAGGTTTTATTATGAGAGATTCGTAGAGTGAATTTCAGAGTATCAGCAGTGGTTATGTGAAGGGCTCCACTCTCTTTTCTCTGACAGATTTAGGCCATCTGAGCAGGTTTTCAAGTTCCTTCATCACCTCAGAGACCAAAATTAAAAAGGAGGTATGTGGTACCCAGTCTGAAAGCTTTAAGTACTGAGAACTAGCAGAGAAATTGAACACATGGAGTTAACTGCGAAGGGACATGATGCTATTTTAATAACCATCGCTAACAACAGGACTGCTAGCAGTTACAAAATTAGATACATCTCTGTCCTGCTGCTGAAGGCCTTCAACTTTTTCTCAAAAAGCTGCTCTGTTACACTGAGCAACCCCACAAGGCAAACCCACCTGGGCTACCAACTGGAAGAGAGAAACTGAAGAGCAGGACAGCAGGGAGAGCCGTTGTATTTAAATCCATTTTATATTTTGCTATACTTGATTCTCAATATTAGTATTAAAAATAACTTTGGCTTTAATTTTTTTTCTGGCTGTTTTATTCAGAATTGGTCACAGACCAGTTAGACCTGCTAAGGAAGCCTGGTGTTGAAGATGAGTGTGTACTGGCAAAATAATGGCTACACTCAAAGAGAGAGAAAAGAATAGAGGCTTGAAAGCATTCAAGGGTAGGAGAAATGCCCTCAAACAGTAAAGAGAAGAAAAAACAGACTTACTTCAGGAACCATGACAAGTTCATTGGAAATTTAACTGGGAGAGAAGGAGAGGAGGAGAGGAGAAGG